>JAAIUW010000065.1:0-105977 GCA_014851425.1 Senna tora | reverse complement strand
GGATTTAGGGTTTAGGGTTTAGGTCTAGGGTTCAGGGTTTAGGGTTTTAGGGTGTAAGGTTTATGTTTTAGGGTTTATGGTGTAGGGTTTTAGGGTTTAGGGTTTCGGGTTTAGAGTTTAGGGTCTAGGGTTTAGGGTTTAGGGTTTAGGGTCTAGGTACTAGGGTTTAAGGTCTATGGTTTCGGGCTTAGGCTTGAGGGATTAGGGTTTAGGGTTTCGTCTCTAGGGTTTAGGGTTTGGGGTATAGGGTTTAGGGTTTATCATTTAGGGTCTAGTATTTAGGGTTTCGGGTTTTGGGTTTAGTGTTTAGGTTTTAGGGATTAGGGTTGAAGTTTTACGGTTTAAGGTCTAGGGTTTAGGGTCTATGGTCCAGGGTTTTAAGGTTTAGGTGTAGGGTTTAGGGTCTAGGGTTTAGGTTTTAAGGTTTAGTGTCTAGGGTTTAGGGTCTAGGGTTTAGGTTTTGGGGTCTAGGATTTAGGGTTTAGGTTTTAGGGTCTAGGGTTTAGGGTTTAAGGTCTAGGGTTTAGAGTTTTGGGTATAGGGTATAGGGTTTAGGGTTTATGGTTTAGGGTTTTGGTTTAGGATTTAGGCTTGAGGGTTAGGATTTAGGGTTTAGGGTCTAGGGTATAGGCTTTAGGCTTTAGGCTTTAGGTTTTACGGTTTAGGGTTTTGGGTCTAGGGTTTAGGGTTTTGGGTGTAGGTTTTAGGGTTTAGGGTTTAAGTTTTAGCATTTAGGGTTTACAGTCTACGATCTAGGGTTTAAGGTTTAGGGTTTAGGACTTAGGGTTTAGGGTTTAGGGTCCACGGTTTACGGTTTAGGGTTTCGGGTTTAGGGTTTAGGGTTCAGGGTTTAGGGTTTATGGTTTAGGGTTTAGGGCTTGGGGCTTAGGGTTTAGGGTCTAGGGTTTAGGGTTTAGGGTTTTTGGGTTTAGGGTCTGGAGTTTAGGGTCTAGGGTCTAGGGTTTATGGTTTCGGGCTTGTGGCTTAGGGTTTAGGGTTTATGATTTAAGGTCTAAGGTTTAGGGCCTAGGGTCTAAGGTCTAGGGTTTAGGGTTTAGGATTTAGGGTCCAGTGTTTAGGGTTTCAGGTTTCGGGTTTAGGGTTTATGGTTTAGGGTTTAGGGTTTAGGGTATAGGGTATAGGGTCTACGGTCTAGGTTTTAGGGTTTAGGGTTTAGTTTTAGGGTTTAGGGTTTGGGGTCTAGGGGTTAGGGTTTAGGTTTTAAGGTCTAGGGTTTAAGGTTTAGGGTTTTGGGGTTTAAGGTCTAGAGTTTAGGGTTTAGGGTCTAGGGTCTAGGGTTTAGGGTTTAGGGTTTAGGGCTTAGGGTTTAGGGTTTAGGGTTTAGGATTTAAGGTCTAGGGTTTTGGGTCTAGAGTTTAGGGTCTAAGGTCTAAGGTTTAGGTTTTAAGGTATAGGGTTAGGGTTTAGGGATTTAGGGTTTAGGGATTTAAGGTTTAGGGTCTAAGGTTTAGGATTTAGTGTCTAGGGTCTAGAGTTTCGGGTTTAGGATTTAGGGTCTAGTGTTTAGGGTTTGGGGTTCAGGATTTAGTGTTTAGGGTGTAGGGTCTAGGTTTTTGGATTTAGGGTTAGGGTTTAGGGTTTAGGCTTTTTGGTTTAGTGTTTAGGGTTTTAGGGTTTAAGGTCTATGGTTTGGGTTTAGGCTCTAGGGTCTAGGGCCTAGGGTTTAGAGTTTAGGGTTTAGGGGTTAGGATTTAGGATTTAGGGTTTTGGGTTTAGGGTTTAGGGTTTAAGGTTTAGAGTTTATGGTTTTGTGTTTAAATTTTAGGGATTAAGGTTTTTGGTTTCTAGCTTTAGGGTCTAGTGTTCAGGGTTTAGGATCTATGGGATAGGGTATAGGGTATAGGGTTTAGGGTTGCGGGTATAGGGTCTAGTGTTTTGGGTTTAGGGTTTAAGGATTTAGGGTTTTGGGTCTGGGGCCTAGGGTTTAAGCTCTAGGGTCTGGGGTCTAAGGTTAAGGGTCTAGGGTATAGGATCTATGGTCTAGGGTCTAGGGTTTTCTAGTTTCAGGTTAGGGTTAGGACTTAAGGTTTAGGGTTTAGGATTTCAGGGTTTACGATTTAGGGATTATGGTTTAGGCTCTAGGGTCTAGGATTTGGGGTTTAAGGTTTAGGTTCAAGGGTTTAAGGTTTAAGGTTTAGGGTCTAAGGTTTAGGGTCTAGGGTTTAGGGTTTTAGGTTTAGGGTTTAGGGTTTAGGCTTTGGGGTCTAGGGTTTAGGGTTTTATGGTTTAATGTTACGGTTAGGATTTAATGTTTAGGATTTAGGGTTTTACGGTTTAAGATTTAGCGATTAAGGTTTAGGGTCTAGGGTCTAGGGTTTAGGGTTTAAGGTTTACGATCTAGGGTTTAGGGTTTAGGGTTTAGGGTCTAGGGCTTAGGGTTTAGGGCCTGGGGACTAGGTCTTAGGGTTTAGGGTTTAGGGTTTATGGTTTAGTGTTTAGGGTTTATGGTTTAGGATTTAAGGTCTAGGGTTTAGGGTCTACGGTTTAAGGTTTAGGGTTTAGGATAAAGGGTTTAGGGTTTAAGGATTAAGGGTTTAGGGTCTAGAGTTTAGGGTCTAGGGTCTAGAGTTTAGGGTTTAGGATTTAGGGTCTAGTGTTTATGGTTTCAGGTTCAGGGTTTAGGGTTTAGGATATTGGGGTTAGGGTTTAGGGTTTAGGGTTTTGGGTTTACAGTTGAGGGTTTTAGGGTCTAGGGTATAGTGTTTAGGGTCTAGGGTTTAATGTTTAGGGTTTAATGTTTAGGGTTTAGGGTTTAGGATTTAGGGTTTTAGGTTTAGGGCTTAGGGTTTAGGGTTTAAAGTTTAGGGTTTTGTATTTAATGTGTTAAGGGTTTAGAGTTAGGGTGTAGGGTTTAGGGTTTAGGGTTTAGGGTTTAGAGTTAAGGGTTTTGGGTTTAGGGTTTAGGCATTTATGGTTTAGGGTCTAGTGTCTAGGGTCTGGGGTCTAAGGTTTAGGATCTAAGGTCTAGGATCTAGGGTCTAGGGTTTTCTTGTTTAAGGTTAGGGTTAAGATTTAGGGTTTAGGGTTTTAGGGATTAGGGTTAAGGCTCTAGGGTTTAGGGTTTAGGGTTTAAAGTTTAGGGTTTAGGGTTTGGGGTTTATGGTCTAGGGTCTAGGGTTTAGGGTCTAAGGACTATGGTTTTGGGTCTAGGGTTTAGGGCTTAGGGTTGAGGGTATAGCGTTTAGGGTTTGGGGTCTTGGGTTAAAAGTTTAGGGTTTAGGGTTTAAGGTTTTTGGGTTTAAGGTCTAGGGTTTAGGGTCTAGAGTCTATGGTCTAGGGTTTAGGGTTTAGGATTCAGGGTCTAGTGTTTAGGGTTTCGCGTTTAGGGTTTAGGGTTTAGGGTTTAGGGGTTTAGGGTTTAGGGTCTACGATTTACGGTTTAGGCTCTAGGGTCTAGGGTTTAGGGTTAGGGTTTAGGGCTTATAGTTTAGGATTTTGGGTTTTAGGTTTAGGGTTTAGGGTTTAGCATCTTGGGTTTTGGGTTTAGAGATTAGGGTTTAAGGTTTTTGGTCTAGGGTTCAGGGTTTAGGGTCTATGGTTTAGGGTTTAGGGTTTAGAGTTTAGGGTTTAATGTTTTCGATTTAGGGTTTAGGGTTTAAGGTCTAGGGTTTAGGCCTTTGGGTCTAGGGTTTAGGGTTTTATGGTTTAAGGTTACAGTGTGGATTTAGGGTTTTGGGTTTTGGGTTTTAGGGTTTAAGAGATTGGGAATAGGGTTTACGGACTAGGGTCTAGGGTTTAGGGTTTAAGGTTTACGGTCTAGGGTTTGGGGTTTGGGGCTCAGGGTCTAGGGTTTAGGGTTTAGGGCCTGGAGACTAGTGTTCAGGTTTCAGGGTTTATCGCTTAGGGTTTAGGGTCTAGGGTTTAGGGTATAGAGTTTAGGGTCTACGGACTAGGGTTTAGGGTTTAGGGTTTTAGGGCTTTAGGTTTAGGGTCTAGGGTTTAGGGTTTAGGGTTTAGGGTTTTAGGTTTAGGGTTTAGGGTTTAAGGTCTAGGGTTTAGGGTCTGGGGTCTAGGGTTTAGGGTTTTATGGTTTAAGGTTACGGTTAGGATTTAAGGTTTAGGGTTTTGGGTTTTAGGATTTAAGATTTAGGGATTAGGCTTTTGGGTCTAGGGTCTAGGGTTTAGGGTTTAAGGTTTAGGGTCTAGGGTTTGGGGTTTTATGTTTTCAGTCTAGGGTTTAGGGTTTAGGGCCTGGGGACTAGGGTTTAGGGTCCAGGGTTTAGCGCTTAGGTTTTAGGGTTTCGTGTCTAGGGTTTAGGCTTTAGGTTTAGGGTCTTGGGTCTTGGGTTTAGGTTTTAGGGTCTAGTGTTTAGGGTTTTGGGTTTCGGGTTTAGGGTTTATGGTTTAGTGTTTAGAATTTAGGGTTTAGGGTTCATGGTTTACAATTTAAGGTCTAGGGTCTAGGGTTTAGGGTTTAAGATTTAGGTTTTAGGGTTTCAGGTTTAGGGTTTAGGGTTTACTGTCTACGGTTTAGGGTTTAGGGTTTAGGTTCTAGAGTCTAAGGTCTTGGGTCTAGGGTTTAGGGTTTTGGTTTTAGGGTTTAGTGTCTAGGGTTTAGGGTCTACGGTTTAGGGTTTGTGGTCTAGGATTTAAGGTTTGGGTTTTATGGTTTACGGTCTAGGGTTTAGGGTCTAGGGTTTAGGGTTTAGGGTTTAGGGTTTAGGGTTTATGGTTTAAGGTGAAGGGTTTAGGGTTAAGGGTTTAAGGTTTAAGATTTAGGGTTTACGGTTTAAGGTTTAGGGTTTTTGGGTTTAGGGTTTAGGGTCTAGGGTCTAGGGTTTAGGGTTTAGGGTTTAGGGTCTACAGACTAGGGTTTCGGGCTGAGGGTTGAGGGATTAGGGTTTAGGGTTTCGGAACTAGGGTTTAGGGTTTAGGGTCTAGGGTTTAGGATTTAACATCTAGGGTTTGGGGTTAAGGGTTTAAGGTCTACGGTCTAGGGTTTAGGGTTTAGGATTTAGAGTCTAGTGTTTAGGGTTTCGAGTTTAGGGTTTAGGGTTAATGGTTTACGGTTTAAGGTCTAGGGTTTAGGGTTTTAGGTTTAGGGTTTAGGGTTTAGGGTCTAGGGTCTAGGGTCTAGGGTCTAGGGTTTAGGGTTTAGGGTTTAGTGTTTAGGGTTTAGGGTTTAGGGTTTAGGGTTTATGGTCTAGGATTTAGGGTTTGGGTTTTAGGGTCTACGGTCTACGGTTTAGGGTCTAGGGTTTAGGGTTTAGGGTTTAGGGTTTAGGGTCTATGGTTTAGGGTTTAGGGTCTAGGGTCTAGGGTTTAAGGTTTAGGGTTTAGGGTTGAGGGTTAGGATTTAGGGTTTAGGGTTTAGGTTTTAGGGTTTATCGTCTAGGGTTTAGGGTCTATGGTGTAGGGTTTAGGATTCAGGTTTTAGGGTTTAGGGTTTTGGGGTTTAGGGTATAGGGTTTAGCATTTAGAGTTTGGGATCTAGAGTCTATGGTTTAAGGTTTAGGGTTTTGGACTTAGGATTTAGGGTTTAGGGTCTAAGGTTTAGGTTTTATTGTTTAGGGTCTAGGGTTTAGGGTCTAGAGTTTAGGGTTTAAAGTCATAGATTTAGGGTTTGTGGTTTAGGGTCTAGGGTTTTTGGGTTAGGGTCTAGAGTTTAGGGTTTAAAGTCATAGATCTAGGGTTTATGGTTTAGGGTTTAGGGCTTGGGGCTTAGGGTTTAGGGTTTAAGTTTTAAGGTCTATGGTTTAGGGTCTAGGGTCTAAGGTCTAGGATTTAGGGTTTAGGATTTAGGGTCTATTATTTAGGGTTTAGGGTTTAGTGTTTAGGTTTTAGGGTTTAGGGTTTAGGGTCTAGGGTCTGGGGTCTAGGGTCTAGGTTTTAGGTTTAAGGTTTAGGGTCAAGGGTTTAGGGTTTGGGGTCTAGGATTTCGGGTTTAGGTTTTAAGGTCTAGGGGTTTGGGTTTAGGGTCTAGGGTTTAGATCTTAGGGTATAGGGTTAATGGTTTAGGTTTTGGGGTTTAGGGTTTAGGGTTTAGGGTCTAAGGTCTAGGCTTTAGGGTTTAGGGTTTAGGATTTAGGGTTTAGGGTTTAGGGTCTAAGGTTTACAGTGTAGGGTTTATGATTTAGGGTTTAGGGTTTAGGGTTTAGGGTCTACAATTTAGGGTTTATGATTTAGGGTTTAGGGTTTTGGGTTTAAGGCTTAGGGTTTAGGGTCTAGGGTCTAAGGTTGGATGTTTAGGGTTCATTGTTTAAGGTCTAGGGATTAGGGTTTAGGATTTAGGGTTTAAGGTTCGGGTTTAGCGTTTAGGGTTTAGGGTTTAGGATATAGGAATTAGGGTTTAAGGTTTAGGGTTACGGGTCTAGGGTTTAGAGTTTCAGGTCTAGGTTTTAGGGTTTAGAGTTTTGGGGTTTAGGGTTTAGGGTTTAAGGTCAAGGGTCTAGGGTCTAAGGTTTAGGGTTTAGGGATTAGGGCTTAGGGTTTAGGCTTTACGTTTCAAGGTCTAGGGTTTTCAAATTAGGGGTTAGGATTTAGGGTTTAGGGTTTAAGGTTTGGCGTTTAGGGTTTACGTTCTAGGGTTTAAAGTTAAGCATCTAGGGTTTAGGGTTTAGGGTCTAGGGTTTACGGTTTAGGCTCTAGGGTCTAGGGTCTAGGGTTTTAGGGTGCAGGGTCTATGTTTTAGGGTTAAGGGTTTAGGATTTAGAGTTTGTGGTCAAGGGTTTAGGTTTTTGGGTTTAGGGTTTAGGTTTTAGGGTTAGAGTTTTGGGTTTTGGGTTTAGGGCTTATGGTCTAGGGTCTAAGGGCTAAAGCCTAGGGTCTAGGGTTTAGGGTTTTAGGATTTAGGGTATATATAGAGTCTAGGGTTTAGGGTTTAGGGATTATGATTTAGGGTTTAGGATTTTGAGTTTAGGTTTTAGGGTTTTGGGTTTTGGGTTTAGGTTCTAGGGTTTTGGGTTTTGGGTTTTGGGTTTAAGTTTTAGGGTTTATGGTTTAGGGTTTTTGGGCTTCGGGTTTAGGTTGTAGGGTGTAGGGTGTAGGGTGTAGGGTTTAGGGTCTAAGGACTAGGGCTTAGGGTCTAGGGTTTAGTGATTAAGGTTGAGGGATTAGGGTTTAGGGTTTCGGGTCTAGGGTTTAGGGTTTAGGATTTAATGACTAGGGTTTAGGGCTTATGGTTTAGGGTTTAGGGTCTAGGGTTTAGGGCCTAGTGTTTAGGGTTTAGGGTTTAGGGTTTAGGGTTTAGGTTTTAGGGTCTACAATTTATGGATTCGGGTTTAAGGTTCAGGATTTAGTGTTTAGGGTTTTGGGTCTAGGGTCTAGAGTCTAGGGTTTAGTGTTTAGGGTTTAGGGTTTAGGGTTTAGGGTTTAGGGTCTAGGGTTTAGTGTCTAGGGTTTAGGATCTAGGATTTAGGGTTTGGGGTCTTGGATTAAGGGTTTAGGTTTTACGGTATAGTGTTTAGGGTTTAGGGTTCAGATTTAAGCTTGAGGGTTTAGGGTTTACGATTTAAGCTTGAGGGTTAGGAGTTGGGGTTTAGGGTTTAGGGTTTAGGGTTTAGGATTTAGGCTTTAGGGTTTAGGGTTTAGGGTTTAGGGTTTAGGATTTAGGGTCAAGGGTTTAGGGTTTAAGGTTTAGGGTTTAGGGTTTAGGTTCTAGGGTCTAGGGTTTAGAGTTTTTGGGTTTAAGGTTTAGCGTTTAGCATTTAGGGTTTAGGGTTTAGGTTCTAGGGTTTAGGGTTTAGTGTTTAGGACTTAGGGTTTAGGGTTTAGGGTCTAAGGTTTAGGGTTTAGGGTTTAGGGTTAAGGGTCTAGGGTCTAGGGTCTAGGGTTTAGGGTTTATGGTTTACAATTTTTTGGTTAAGGGTCTAGAGTTTGGGGTTTAGGTTCTAGGGTCTAGGGTTTAAGGTTTATGGTTCAGGGATTAGGGCTTAGGGTTTAGGGTTTAGGGTTTAGGGTTTAAGATTAAAGGTCTAAGGTGTAGAGTGTAAGGTTTAGGATTTAGTGTCTAGTGTTTAGGGTTTCGAGTTTAGGGTTTAGGGTTTAGGTTTTAGTGTTTATGTTTTAGGGTTTAGGGTTAAGGGTCTAGGGTCTAGGGTTTAGTGTTTAGGGTTTAGGGTTTTTGGGTTTAGGGTCTAGAGTTTAGGGTTTAAAGTCATAGATCTAGGGTTTATGGTTTAGGGTTTAGGGCTTGGGGCTTAGGGTTTAGGGTTTAAGTTTTAAGGTCTATGGTTTAGGGTCTAGGGTCTAAGGTCTAGGATTTAGGGTCTATTATTTTGGGTTTAGGGTTTAGTGTTTAGGTTTTAGGGTCTAGGGTTTAGGGTCTAGGATCTAGGGTCTAGGGTCCAGGGTTAGTGCTTAGGGTCAAGGGTTTAGGGTTTGGGGTCTAGGATTTCGGGTTTAGGTTTTAAGGTCTAGGGGTTAGGGTTTAGAGTTTAGGGTATAGGGTTAATGGTTTAGGGTTTGGGGTTTAGGGTTTAGGGTTTAAGGTCTAGGGTCTAGGGTTTAAAGTTTAGGGTTTAGGGTTTTGGGTCTAGGGTTTAGAGTGTAAGGTTTATTATTTAGGGTTTAGGGTTTCGGGTTTAGGGTCTACAGTTTAGGGTTTATGATTTAAGGTTTAGGGTTTAGGGTTTAAGGTCTAGGGTTTAGGGTCTAAGGTTTGAGGTTTAGGGTTCAAGGTTTAGGGTCAAGGGATTAGGGTTTAGGGTTTAGGGTTCAAGGTTTGGGTTTAAGGTTTAGGGATCAGAGTTTGGGATATAGGAATTAGGGTTTAAGGTTTAGGGTTATGGGTCTAGGGATTAGAGTTTCAGGTCTAGGGTCTAGGGTTTAGGGTTTAGAGTTTTGGGGTTTAGGTTTTAGGGTTTATGGTCTTAGGTCTATGGTTTATGGTTTAGGGATTAGGGTCTAGGGTTTAGAGCTTAGGGTTTAGGGTTCAGGGTTTAAGGTTTAGGGTTTTGGGATTAGGGGTTAGGATTTAGCGTTTAAGGTTTAGGGTATAGGGTTTAGGGTTTACGTTCTAGGGTTTAGGGTTTAGCCTTTAGGGTCTAGGGTTTAGGGTTTAGGCTCTAGGGTCTAGGGTTTAGGGTTTAGGGTGTAGGGTCTATGTTTTAGGGTTAAGGGTTTAGGATTTAGAGTTTGTGGTCAAGGGTTTAGGTTTTTGGGTTTAGGGTTTAGGTTTTAGGGTTAGAGTTTTGGGTTTTGGGTTTAGGGCTTATGGTCTAGGGTCTAAGGGCTAAAGCCTAGGGTCTAGGGTTTAGGGTTTAGGGTTTTAGGATTTAGGGTATATATAGAGTGTTGGGTTTAGGGTTTAGGGATTATGATTTAGGGTTTAGGATTTTGAGTTTAGGTTTTAGGGTTTTGGGTTTTGGGTTTAGAGTCTAGGGTTTAGGTTTTAGGGTTTAAGGTTTAGAGTTTTTGGGTTTCGGGTTTAGGGTTTAGGGTCTAGGGTGTAGGGTGTAGGGTTTGGGGTCTAAGGACTAGGGCTTAGGGTCTAGGGTTTTGGGATTAAGGTTGAGGGATTGGGGTTTAGGGTTTCGGGTCTAGGGTTTAGGGTTTAGGATTTAATGTCTAGGGTTTAGGGTTTATGGTTTAGGGTTTAGGATTTAGGGACTAGTGTTTAGGGTTTCGGGTTTAGGGTTTAGTGTTTAGGTTTTAGAGTTTAGGATTTAAGGTTTACGGTTTAAGGTCTAAGGTTTAGGGTTTAGGGATTAGGGTTTAGGGTCTAGGGTTTAGGGTCTAGGGTTTAGGGTTTAGGGTTTCGGGTCTAGGGTTTAGTGTTTAGGGTTTAGGGTCTAGGATTTAGGGTTTGGGGTCTTGGATTAAGGGTTTAGGTTTTACGGTATAGTGTTTAGGGTTTAGGGTTCAGATTTAAGCTTGAGGGTTTAGGGTTTACGATTTAAGCTTGAGGGTTAGGAGTTGGGGTTTAGGGTTTAGGGTTTAGGTTTTAGGGATTAGGGTTTAGGGTCTAGGATTTAGGGCAAGGGTTTAGGGTTTAGGGTTTAGGGTTTAGGGTTTAGTGTTTTTGGGTTTAAGGTTTAGCGGTTAGCATTTAGGGTTTGGGGTTTAGGGTCTAGGGTTTAAGGTTTAGTGTTTAGGACTTAGGGTTTAGGGTTTAGTGTCCAAGGTTTAGGGTTTAGGGTTTTGGGTTAATGGTTTTGGGTCTAGGGTCTAGGGTTTAGGGTTTATGGTTTATGGTTTTTTGGTTTAGGGTCTACAGTTTAGGTTTTAGGATTTAGAGACTAGTGTTTAATGTTTAGGGTTTAGGGCTTGGGACTTAGTGTTTAGGGTTTAGGGTTTAGGGTTTAAGATTAAAGGTCTAAGGTGTAGAGTGTAAGGTTTAGGATTTAGTGTCTAGTGTTTAGGGTTTCGAGTTTAGGGTTTAGGGTTTAGGTATTAGTGTTTATGTTTTAGGGTTTAGGGTTAAGAGTCTAGGGTCTAGGGTCTAGGGTCTAGGGTCTAGGTTTTAGGGATTAGGGTTTAGGGTTTAGGATATAAGGTATAGGGTCTAGGATTTAGGGGTTAGGTTTTAGGGTCTAGGGTTTAGGGTTTAGGGTCTATGGTTTAAAGTTTAGGGTATATGGTTTATGTTTTGGGGTTTGGGATTCAGGGTTTAGTGTTTAGCATCTAGGGTCTAGGGTTAAAGGTTTAGGGTTTAGGGTTTAGGGTTTAGGGTCTAGGGTTTAGGGTTTAGAGTGTAGGGTTTGAGATTTAGGGTTTAGGGTTTAGGGTCTACGGTTTAGGGTTTATGATTTACGGTTTAGGGTTTTGGGTTTTAGGCTTAGGGTTTAGGCTTTAGGGTTTAGGGTTTAGGGTTTAGGGTTTAGGGTCCAAGGTTTAGGGTTTAGGATTTATGGTTTAGGGTTCAGGGCTTAGGTTTTAGGATTTAGGAATTAGGGTTTAAGGTTTAGGGTTTGGTGATTAGGGTTTAGAGTTTAGGGTTTAGGGATTAGGGTTTATGGTTTAAGGTTTAGGGTTTAGGGTTTAGGGTTTAGGGTTTTGGGTTTTGCGTTTTGGTTTTTGATTTTAGGGTTTTATTGTTTAGGGTTTTGGGTTTAGGGTGTAGGGTTTAGAGTTTTGGGTTTTGGGTTTTGGTTTAGGGTTTAGCGTTTAAGGTCTAGGATCTATGATCTAGAGCTTAGGGTCTAGCATTTAGGGTTTAGGGTTTTAGGGTTTAGGGTATAGAGTCTAGGGTTTAGGCTTTAGGCTTTAGGGTTTATTATTTAGGGTTTAAGGTTTTGGGATTAGGGTATAGGGTTTTGGGTTTTGGGTTGATGGTTTAGGGTTTTAACGTTTAGGGTCTAGGGTTTCGGATTTAGGGTCTTGGGTTTAGGGTTTAGGAATTAGGGTTTTGGGTTTAGGGATTAGTATTTAGGGTGAAGGGTTTTGCATTTAGGATTTAGGGTTTCTTGGTTCAGGGTCTAGGGTTTAGAGTTTACGGTCTAAGGTTTCGGGTCTTGGGTTTAGGTTTTGGGTTTTGGGTTTTGGGTTAAGGGTTTATGGTTTAGAGTTTTGGGTTTTGGGTTTAGGGTTTAGTGTTTTAGTGTCTAGGATCTAGGGTTTATGGTCTAGGGTCTAGAGTATAGGGTTTAGGGTTTAGGGTTTTAGGGTTTATGGTTTAAGGATTAGGGTTTAGGGTTTAGGGTTTAAGGTCTAGGGTTTAGGGTTTAGGGTTTAGGGTATCGGGTTTAGGGTTTCAGGTCTAGGGCTTAGGGTTTAAGGTCTGGGGATTAAGGTCTAGGGCTTAGGGCTTAGGGTTTTGAGTTCAGGGATTACCGTTTAGGGTTTGGGGTTCTGGGTATACGATTTAGGGAATAATGTTTAGGGTTTTGGGTTTAGGGTTTAGGGTTTAGGGATTTGGGTTTTGGATTTATGGTTTAGGGTTTAGGGTTTTAGTGTTTAGGCTCTACGGTTTAGGGTTTAGGCTCTAGTGGCTAAGGTCTACAGTTTAGGGTTTAGGGTTTAGTGTTTAGCGTTAGTTTTAGGGTTTGGAGTTTGGGGTTTTTGGGTTTAGGATTTCTTGGTTTAGGGTCTTAAGTTCAAGGTTTAGGGTCTAGGGTATAGGGTCTAGGGTTTAGGGTATAGGGATTCGTGTTTAGGGTTTAGTGTTTAGAGTTTTGAGTTTTGGGTTTTGGGTTTAGGTTTAGGGTTTGGGGATTTAGGGTTTAAAGTTTAAGGTTTAGGGTGTAGGCCCTAGGGTCTTGGGTTTATGGTATCAGGTTTAGGCTATGGGGTGTAGGGTTTAGGGTTTTATGGTTTAAGGATAGGATTAGGACTTAAGGTTTAGGGTTTAGGGTTTTAGGGTTCAAGGTTTAGGGATTAAGGTTTAGAGTCTGGGGTCTAGGGTTTAGGGTTTAAGGTTTAAGGTTTGGGGTCTATGGTTTGGGGTTTTGGGTTTAGGGTTTAGGGTTTAGGGTCTAGGGTCTAGGCACTAGGGTTTAGGGTTTAGGACTTAGGGTTTAGGGTATGTGGTTTAGGGTTTAGGGTTTAGGATTGATGGTCTAGGGTTTAGGGTCTAGGGTTTAGGTTCTAAGATTTTGGGGCTAGTGTTTATGGTTTCGGGTTTGGGGTTTACGACTTACGGTTTACGATTTACGGTTTACAGTTTAGGGTTTAACGTCAAGGGTGTAGGGTTTCGGGTTTATGGTTTAGGGTTTACGGTTTAAGGTCTAGGGCCTAGGGTCTAGGGTCTAGGGTTTTGGGTTTAGGGTTTAAGGTTTAGGGTTTAGGTTTTAAGGGGTTTAGGGTTTGAGGTGTACAATTTAGGGTCTAGGGTCTAGAGTTTAGAGTTTTGGGTATAGGGTTTAGGGTTTAGTGTTTTAGGTTTAGGGTTTATGATTTAGGGTTTAAGGTTTAGGGTTTAAGGTTTAGGATTTATGGTAAAGGGATAGGGTTTAGGGTTTAGGGCCTATGGTTTAGGGTCTAGAGTTTAAGTTTTAGGGGTTATGGTTTAGGGCTTTAGGGTTTAGCTTAAGGTTTTAGCATTTACGGTTTAGAGTTTAGGATCTAGTGTCTAGGGTTTTGGGTTTAGGACTTAGGGTTTAGGGAAAACGGTCTACCGTTTTGGGTTTAAAGTTTAGGGTTTAGGGTCTAGGGTTTAGGGTCTAGGGTTTAGGGTCTAGGGTTTAGGGTTTAAGGTTTATCGTTTTTGGATTTAGGGTCTAGTGTTTAAGGTTTAGGGTCTACAGTCTAGGGTTTAGGGTTTAGGATTTAGAGTTTAGGGCTTTGGGCTTAGGGTTTAGGGTTTAGTGTTTAGGGTTTAAGGTTTAGGGTTTTGGGTTTAGGGTTTAGGGTTAAGGTTTATGGTCTAGGGTTTAGGGTCTATGGTCTAGGGTTTAGGGTTTTGGGTCTAGGGTCTAGGGTCTAGGGTTTGGGGATTTAGGTTTTGGATTTTGGGTTTTTGGTGTAGGGCTTAGGGTTTTAACGTTTAGGGTCTAGGGTTTTGGGTTTAGGGTGTAGGTGTAGGGTTTAGGGTTTAGGGTTCTGTGTTTAGGGTTTAGGGATTACGATTTAGTGTTTTAGGGTTTAGGGTCTAGGGTCTGAGGTTTAGGGTCTAGGGTTTAGGGACTAGGGCTTAGGTTTTGGGTTTTGGGTTTAGGGTTTACGGTTTTGGGTTTAGGATTTAGGGTTTTGGGTTTTGGGTTTAGGGTTTTGGGTTTAGGGACTTAGGGTTTAGGGTCTAGGGTTTAGAGTTTAGGGCTTAGGATTTAGGGATTATGGTTTAGGGTTTAGTATTTAGGGTTTAGGGTTTAGGGTTCAAGGTTTAAGATGTAAGGTTTAGGATTTAGGGTTTAGGGTCTAGGGTCTAGAGTCTAGGGTTTAAGGTTTAGGTTTTATGGTTTTGGGTTTAGGGTTTAGTGTTTTTGGGTTTAGCATTTAGAGTTTGGGTCTATGGTCTAGGGTCTAGGGTTTAGGGCTTAGCGTTTAGCGTTTAGGGTATAGGGTTTAGGGTTTAGGGTTCAGGGTTTAAGATTTAGGGTTAAGAGTTCAGGGTTTAGGGTTCTGTGTCTAGGGTCTAGGGTCTAGGGTCTAGGGTTTAGGGTTTAAGGTTTAGGGTCTAGGGTTTGTGTTTTAGAGTTAGTGTCTAGGGTTTAGGGTCTAGGGTTTAGGGTTTAGGTTTTAGGGTCTAGGATCTAGGGTTTTAGGCTTAGGGTCTAAGGTTTAGTGTTTAGGGTATAGGGTTTAGGGTTTATAATTTAGTGTTAAGGGTTTAGGGTTTGAGGTTTAGGATTTAGGGTTCAGGGTTAAGGTTTAGGGTTTAGGTTTTAGCGTCTAGGATTTAGGTTTTAGGGGTTAGGGTTTAGGGTTTTAGGGTTTAAGGTTAAGGGTTTAGCATTTATGGTTTAGGGTTTAGGGTCTAGGGTTTAGGGTTTAGGGTTTAGGAGTTAGGATTTAGCATTTAGGGTCTAAGGTTTTGGGTTTAGGGTTTAGGGTTTAGGGTCTAGGGTTTAGGGTTTAGGGTTTAGGATTAGGGTTTAAGGTTTAGGATTTAGGGTTTTGGGGTTTAGGGTATAGACTTTAGGGTTTAGGGTTTACGGTCTAGGTTTTAGGGTTTAAGGTTTAGGACTTAGGGCTTAGGGCTTAGGGTTTAGTGTTTAGGGTGTAGGGTTTTGGGTTTAGGGTTTATAGCTTAGGGTTTAGGGTCTAGGGTTTAGGGTATAGGGTTTAGGGTTTAAGGTTTAAGGTTTTGGGTTTTGGGTTTTGGGTTTAGGGTTTTGGGTTTAGGGTATAAGGTCTAGGGTCTAGGGTTTAAGGTTTAGGTTTTATGGTTTAGGGTTTGAGGTTTAGGGTTTAGAGTTTTGGGGTTTACGATTTACGGTTCGGTTTAAGGACTAGGGTCTAGGGTTTAGGGTTTAGGGCTTATGGCTTAGGGTTTAGGGTATAGGGTTTAGGGATTAGGGTTTAGGGTCTAGGGTCTAGAGTTTAGGATATAAGGTTTAGGGCTTCGGTTTTGGAGTTTAGGGTTTTAAGGTTTAGGATTTTGGGTTTACGGTTACAGTATAGGGTTTAGGGTTTAGAGATTAAGGTATAGGGTTTAGGGTTTAGGGTCTAGGGTTTAGGGCTTAGGGTTTAGGGTTTAGGGTCTAGGGTTTAGAGTTCAAGGTATAGGGTTTAGGGTTTAGGGTTTAGGGATAAGGGTTTAGGGTTTAGGGTTCAAGATTTAGGGTTTAGGGCTTAAGGTTTAGGGTTTCGGGTTTAGGGTTTAGGGTCTAGGGTTTAGGCTTTAGAGTTTAGAGTTTTGGGGATTAGGGTTTTGGGTTTAAGGTCTAGGGTCTAGGGTTTAGGGCTTAGGGCTTAGGGTTTACGGTTAAGGGTCTAGGGTTTAGGGTTTATGGTTTATAGTTTAGGGTTTATTGTTTATGGTCTAGTGTTTAGGGTCAAGAGTTTAGCGATTAGGGATTAGTGTTTAGGATTTATGATTTAGGGTCTAAATTATAGGGTTTAGGTTCTAGTGTTTAAGGTTTAGGGCTTAGGGTTTAGGGTCTAGGGTTTAGGGTTTACATTCTAGGGTCTAGGGTTTTGGGTTTAGCGTCTAGGGTTTAGGGTTTACGATTTTGGGTTTTGAGTTTAGCGTTTAGGATTTAGAGTTTAGGTTTTTGGATTTTGGGTTTAGGGTTTAGGGATTAGGGTTTAGGGATTTAGGGTTTAGGGTCTAGGGTCTAGGGTTTAGGGTCTAGGGTTTAGGGTCTAGGGCTTGGGTTTTGGGTTTTGGGTTTTGTGTTTAGGGTTTAGAGTTTAGGGTTTTGGGTTTTGGGTTTAGGGTTTAGGGTTTAGGGTTTTCGGGTATAGAGTGTAGGGTTTAGGGTTTAGGCTCTAGCGTCTAGGGCCTAGGGTTTAGGTTCTAGGGCTTAGGCTCTAGGGTTTATGGTTTAGGGTTTTGTGTTTAGGGTAGGGTTTTCAGTTTAGGGTTTAGGGTGTTAGGGTTTCGGGTTTAAGGTTAAGGTTTTTGGGTTTAGGGTTTAGGGTCTAGGGTCTAGGTTCTAGGATCTAGGGTTTAAGGTTTAGGTTTTAGGGTCTAGGGTTTTGGGTTTAGGGTTTAGGATCTAGTTGTTAGGGTTTCGGGCTTAGGGTTTACCGTTTAGGATCTTCGGTTTAGGGTTTTGCATTTTGAGTTTAGGGTTTAGGGTTTTGGGTTTAGGGTTCACGGTTTAAGGTTCACGGTTTCGGGACAAGGGTTTAAGGTCTAGGGTTTAGGGTTTAGGGTTTATGGTTTAGGGTTTAGATTTTTGGGGTTTACGATTTACGATTTACAGTTTAAGGAATAGGGTCTAGGGTCTAGGGTTTAGAGTTTATGGTTTACGGCTGAGGGTTTAGGGTTTAGGGTCTAGTGTTTAGGGTTTAGGGTTTAGGGATTAGGGCTTAGGGTTTCCGATTTAGGGTTTAGGCTTTAGGCTTTTGGCTTTAGTGTTTAGGGTCTAGGGTTTAGGGTTTAGGATTTAGAGTTTAAGGTTTCGGGTTTAGGTTTTGGGTTCAGGGATTAGGGTTTAGGGTTTTAGGGTTTAAGGTCTTGGGTTAAGGGTTTGGGGTCTAGGATTTGGGTACTAGGGTTTAGGGTATAGGGTTTTGGGTTTAGGGTTAAGGGTTTCGATTTTCCTGTTTAGAGTTTTGGGTTTAGGGTTTAGGGTTTTAGGGTTTAGGGTCTAGGGTTTAGGGTTTAGGCTCTAGGGTCTAGGGTTTAGGCTCTAAGGTCTAGGGTATAGGGTTTATGGTTTTATGGTTTTATGGTTTTACGGTTTAAGGATTGAGGACTAGGGTTTAGGGTTTAGGGTTTAGGGTTTAGGGTCTAGGGTTTAGGGTTTGGGGTTTGGGATTTGGGGCTTAGTGTCAAGGGTTTAGGGTTTAGGGTCTAGGGTCTTGGGTTTAAGGTTGCGGGTTTAGGGTTTAGGGATCCAGGTCTAGGGTTTACGTGTTAGGGTCTTGGGTCTAGGGTTTATTGTTTGGGATTTAGGGTTTAGTGTTTAGGGTTTCGAGTTTAGGGTTTATGGTTTAGTGTTTAGAGTTTAGGGTTTAGGGTTTTGGGTTTAGGGTTTAGGCTATAAGGTCTAGGGTTTAGGGTTTAGGGTTTTAGGTTTTGAGTTTAGGGTATATGGTTTATGTTTTATGGTTTAGTGTCTAGGGTTTGGGTCTAGGGTTTACAGTTTGCGTCTACGATTTAGGGTTTAGGTTTTAGGGTCTAGAGTTTAGGGTTTAGGGAATAAGGTTTATGGTTTAGGATTTAGGGTTCAGGGTTAGGGTTCAGAATTTAGGGTTTAGGATTTAGGTTTTAGGGTTTATGGTTTAGGTTATAGGGTTTCTTGTTTAGGGTTTTTGGGTTTAGGGTTTATGGTTTAGCATTTTGGATTTAGCATCTAGGGTCTAGGGTCTAGGGTTTAGGGTTTAGGTTTTATGGTTTAGGGTCTAAGGTTTAGGGTTTGGCATTCAGGGTTTAGGGTATAGAGTTTAGGGTTTAGTGTTTAGGGTCTAAGGTTTAGGGTTTAGAGTTTTTGGGTTTAGGGTCTAGAGTTTAGGGCTAAGGGTTTACGGTTTACGGTTTAGGGCTTAGGGTTTAGGGCTTAGGGTTTAAGGTTTAGGGTTTAGGGTTTAGGGTATAGGTTTAGGTTTAGGGTTTAGGGTTCACTACAAGAAGACACGCTATTTGTGACGGAATTTTTGTGACGGCCATTTTCCTGTCACAAGATTGTCACTAATCTGTACCAAGACCGTCTCAAGAGGACCAAAGAAAAGGCGGGGATCGACATATGTATTTTTGACGGGCTTTTGTGACAGTGTACGTGTTCGTCACAAGAATTATGTCACAGTCTTGAGACGGACGTGACATTCATCTCAAATTCGTCACAGATTTACGACCGAGTTCATTCCAACACCAATCCGTCCCAAATTTGAGATGGATTAGCATCCGTCGCAAATAAGTACGTCATCTATTTGTGACGGATAATCATGCGTCACAAACATGTCGGTCACCGATTGCTAACCCGTCGTAAATCCGTCACTTTTTTTGACTAATTTCTTCTTGACACTAATCCGTACAAAGTATGTGACGGATAATCATCCGTCACAAAACATATCCGTCACCAATTTCAGACAAGATGTTAACTTGTCAAGAACCCGTCACAAAGATGTGACAAATCTTTATTGTGTCAAAAATGCGTCACAAAAACTTATATTAGTGTGTTTCTATCAATGTTTTAAAAATTGGACCGGTAATTAAATCGAAAAAACCTTCAGCGTTATTACTAGTTCAATCGGTTGAATCAATAGTCGAACCAGATGATGTCTTAAACAATATAAAAATATTATTAATTAAAAAACTTTAATATCAATAATATATTTTGTATTAAACAAATATTATGAAATTGCATAAGTTTTTATTGTTAATGTCATACTCCTAAATGGCGACCATAGAATACTAATAATTACAAAATATTTAATGACAAAATTTGCCAATTATAGAAAATCATAAAAATTATAATTTGTATTAAATGAGCTGCTTTATTTTTCTTAAAGACATAAGTGTCCTTAATCTATTTTCTAATAAACGTTTGTAATTACTTCTCAATTTCTTTTTTTTACCATTTTATTATAATACTTATTATTTATTTTATTCATATTTATTTATCTAATTTATTGTTTATTTATTGCTTTTATTTTCTATTTACTATTACCATGTGACGCTAAAATTTTAAATTTTTGTTTCAAATCGCATAAGAAATATTCTATGTCTTTCTTATGTCAGGTAAATAGTTTTTTTAATTGTTGTATTACTTAATTATTATAATTAATCATATAAATTAATGATTAAGAATTATAGCAATATGTATATATATAAAATATTTTACATTAATAAATCAAAAACTGATAAATGGCCTAGTGGTTGGTGTAAATGTTATCATCCTTGATGTTCTGTCTTCAAGTCCTCCAAAGGCCATTTTTCAAAAATAAAAAAGTTGTTGCCGGAGGAGGTCGCTAGAGGATGTCCACGGTGGAGGTCATCGTCAGAGGTTGTTGGAGGGGGCCGCCGGTGGAGGATGTCGTCGTCGTCGGAGAGGGCCGCCGGTGGAGGATGTCACCAGCGGGGGCCATCGGTGGAGGAGTTCGCCGGCAGCGGTCGTTGAAGGGGCTGCCGGAGTGCGATAGAGGAGGTCGCCGGCGGCCATCATCGGAGGGGGCGAAATCCGTAGCTCTAATCCGTAGTGCTGTTGTGACAGAATGCTGTTTGTCACAGCTTTATGACAGCCAACTGTCACAAATTGGTGATGCCGGATAAACGATCATGGAAGTCTGTCACCTGTCACCAATGTGTGACAGACACACCGTCACGAACTTGTGATGAAAAAATTTCATCACAAACCTGCCATAAATTTGTGACGATTTTATGTCACAAATTTGTGATGCCATAATTTAGCTTTTAGGGTTAAGGGTTTAGGTTAAGGGTTTAGGGTTTAGGGTTTAGAGATTAGGGTATTGGGTTTAGGGTTTAGGGTCTAAGGTCTACGGTTGAGTGTTTACATTTTAGGGTTTAGGGTTTAAGGTTTAGGGTTTTGGGTTGGGACTTAAGGTTTAGGGTTTAGGATTTAGGGCTTAGGGTTTAGGGTTTAGGGTTTAGGGATTAGAGTTTAGGGTTTAGGATCTTGGGATCAGGGATCAGGGTTTGGGGTTTTGGGTTTAGTGTTTAAAGTTTAGGGTTTAGGGTTTAAGGTTTGGAGTTTAGGGTTTAGGGTTTAGGGTTTAGAGTTTTGGGGTTTAGGGTTTAAGGTCTAGGGTCTAGGGTTTAGGGTCAAGGGTTTAGGGTTTAGGGTTTAAGGTTTAGGGTTTAGGGTTTAGGGTTTAGGGTTTTGGGTTTAGGGTCTAGGGTATATGGTTTAAGGTTTAAGGTATATGGTTTAGGGTTTAGGGTTTAGGGTTTAGGCTCTAGGGTCTACGGTCTAGGGTTTAGGGTTTAGGGTTTAGGGTTTAGGGTTTAGGATTTAGGATTTTGGGTTTAGCGTTTAGGGCTTAGAGTTTAGCGCTTTGGGTTTTGGGTTTAGGGTTTAAGGATTTAGGGTTTAGGGTCTAGGGTTTAGGGTCTAGGGTCTAGGGTCTAGGGTCTAGGGTATAGGGCTTGGGTTTTGGGTTTAGGCTTTTGGGTTTAGAGTTTAGAGTTTAGGGTTTGGGGTTTAGGGTTTTCGGGTTTAGGGTCTAGGGTTTAGGCTTTAGGCTTTAGCATCTAGGGCCTAGGGTTTAGGGTCTTGGGGTTAGGCTCTAAGGTTTATGGTTTAGGGTTTAGGGTTTACGGTTGAGGGTTTAGGGTGTTAGGGTTTAGGGTTTAAGGTGTAAGATTTAGGATCTAGGATTTAGGGTTTATGGTTAGGGTTTAGGGTTTAGGGTTTAGGGTTTAGGTTTTTGTGTTTAGGGTTTAGGGTCTAGGGTCTAGGGTTTAAGGTTTAGGTTTTAGGGTCTAGGGTTTTGGGTTTAGGGTTTAGGGTCTAGGGTCTTGGGTTTAAGGTTTAGGGTTTACCATTTAGGGTCTAGCGTATAGGGATTTGCATTTTGGGTTCATGGTTTAGAGTTTAGGGTTTAGGGTTTCGGGCATAGGGTTTAGGGTGTAGGGTTTAGGGTTTAGTGTTTTGGTGTTTACTGTTTACGATTTCCAGTTTAAGGTCTAGCGTATAGGGTTTAAAGTTTATGGTTTAGGGTTGAGGGTTTAGGGTTTAGGGTCTACTGTTTAGGGTTTAGGGCTTCGTTGTTTAGGGTCAAGGATTTAGGGTCTAGTGTGTTGGGATTAGGGTTTCCGATTTAGGGTTTAGTGTTTAAGGTTTAAGGTTTAGGGTTTATGGTCTAGGGTATATTGTTTAGGGCTTAGGGCTTAGGGTTTAGGGTTTAGGCTCTAGGGTCTAGGGTGTAGGCTTTAGGGTGTAGGGTTTAGAGTTTAGGGTTTATGGTTTAGGGTTTGGCGTTTAAGATTTAGAGTTTTGGGTTTTGGGTTTTGGGTTCAGGGATTAGGATTTAGGATTTTAGGGGATAGGGTCTCGGGTTAAGGGTTTGGGGTCTAGGGTTTAGGGACTATGGTTTAGGGTATAGGGTTAAGGGTTTAGGGTTTAAAGTTTCATGTTTAGAGTTTTGGGTGTTGGGTTTAGGGTTTTAGGGTTTGCGGTCTAGGGTTTAGGGTTTAGGCTCTAGGGTATAGGGTCTTGGGTTTAGGCGCTAGGGTTTAGGCTCTAGGGTCTGGGGTGTAGGGTTTATGGTTTTATGGTTTAAGGTTTGGGTTAGGATTTAGGGTTTAAGGTTTAGGGTTTTAGGGTTTAAGTTTTAAGGATTAGGGACTAGGGTTTAGGGTTTAGGGTTTAGGGTCTAGGGTTTAAGGTTTGGGGTTTGGGGCTTAGGGTCAATGGTTTAGGGTTTAGGGTCTAGGGACTAGGGTTTAGGGTCTAGGATTTAGGATTTATGGTCTATGGTTTAGGGTCTACGGTTTAGGGTCTAGGGTCTAGGGTTTATGGTTTAGGATTTAGGGTATAGTGTTTAGGGTTTGGGGTTTAGGGTTTATTATTTAGGTTCTAGGGTTTAGGGTTTATGGTCTAGGGTTTAGGGTTTAGGGTTTAGGGGTTAGGGTTTAAGGTTTAGAGTTTAGAGTTTAAGGTGTAGGGTTTAGGTTTTAGGGTTCAGTGTCTATGGTTAGGATCTACGATTTAGGCTTTCAGTCTAGGATTTAGGGTTTACGTTTTAGGGTCTAGGGTCTAGGCTTTGGGTTTAGGGTCCAGGGTTTAAAGTTTAGGGTATAGGGTTTATGGTTTAGGATTTACAGTTCAGGGTTAGGGTTTAGAATTTAGGGTTTAGGGTTTAGGATTTATGGTTTAGGGTATAGGATCTACGGCTTAGGGTCTTGGTTTCAGGGTTTAGGGTTTAGATTTTAGGGTTTTGTGTTTAGGGTTTTTGGTTTAGGGTTTAGGGTTTAGCATTTAGGGTTTAGCGTCTAGGGTCTAGGGCCTAGGGTTTTGGGTTTAGGACATAGGGTTTAGGGTCTAAGGTTTTAGGGTTTGGCGTTCAGGGTTTAGGGTCTAGGGTTTAGGGTTTAGTGTTTAGGGTCTAGGGTCTAGGGTTTAGAGTTCTTGGGTTTAGGGTCTAGAGTTTAGGGTTTAGGGTTTAGGGTCCAGGGTTTAGGGTTTAGAGCTTAGGGCTTAAGGCTTACAATTTACGGTTTATGGTTTATGGTTTACGGTTTAGGGCTGAGGGTTTAGGGTCTGGGGTCTAGGGTTTAAGGTTTAGGGTTTAGGGTTTAGGGCTAGGGTCTGGGGTTTAGAGTTTAGGGTTTAGAGTTTAGGGTCTAGGGTTTAGGGTTTGGGGTAGAGGGTTTACGTTTTGGGGTTTAGTGTTTAGGGTTTTGGGTCTTGGGTCTTGGGTTTAAGGTTTAGGGTTTATGGTGTAGGGTTTAAAGTTTAGGGTTTAGGATTTAGGGTTTAGGGTTTAGGGTCTAGGGTTTAGGGTCTAGGGTTTAGTGGTTAGGGTTTCGGATTTGGGGTTTAGGGTTTATTGTTTAGTCTCTAGGGTCTAGGGTTTATGATTTAGGGGGTAGGGTTTAGGGTTTAGGTTTTAGGGTTTAGGTTTTAGGGACTTGGGTTTAGGCTTTAAGGATTAGGGTTTAGGGTTTTGGGTTTTGGGTTTTGGGTTTAGGGTTTAGGGTCTAGGGTCTAGGGTCTAGGGTCTAGGGTATAGAATTTAGGGTTTAGGGTTTAGGGTTTAGGGTATAGGGTCTAGGGTTTAAGGTTTAGGGTTTATGATTTCGGGTTTACGATTTAGGGTTTAGGGTTTAAGGTTATAACGTTTAAGGACTAGGGTTTAGGGTTTAGGGTCTAGGGTTTAGGGTTTAGGATTTAGGGTTTTGGGTTTATAGTTAAGGGTCTTAGGTATAGGGTTTAGGGATTACGATTTACGGTTTCCTGGTTTAGGGTCTAGGATTTAGGGTTTACGGTCTTGGGTTTAGGGTTTAGGGTTTCTGGTCTAGGGTTTAGGGTTTGGGGTTTAAGGTCTAGGGTTTAGGATCTATGGTTTTGGATTTAGGGTATAGTGGTTAGGGTTTAGGGTTTATTGTTTTGGTTTTAGGGTTTACGGTTTAGGGTTTAGGGTTTAACGTATAGGGTTAGGTTTTAGGGTTTAGGGTCTAGGGTTTAGTGTCTTGGGTGTAGGGTTTAGGTTGAAGAGTTTTGGGTCTAGGGTTTAGGGTTTGGAGTTTAGGGTTTGGGGTCTAGGGTGTAGGGTTTAGGTTTTAGCGTCTAGGGTCTAGGGTTAAGAGTTTAGGGTAAAGGGTTTAGGATTTAGGGTTGAGGGTTTAGGGTTTAGAGTTTTGGGATTTAGGGTTTACGGTTTACGGCTTAAGGTCTCGGGTCTAGGGTTTAGGGTTTATGGTTTAGGGCTTAGGGTTTAGGGTTTAGGGCTTAGGGCTTAGGGTTTAGGGTACAGGATTTACGGTCTAATGTTTAGGTTTTAGGGTTTAGGGTCTAGTGTTTAGGCTTTAGGCTTTAGGGTTTAAGGTTTAGGGTATTAACGTTGAAGGTCTAAGGTTTAGGATTTAGGGTTTACGGTTTACAGTTTAGGGTTTTGAGTTTAGGGTCTAGGGTTTAAGGTTTAGGTTTTAAGGTTTTGGGTTTTGGGTTTTTGGATTTAAGATTTAGAGTTTGGGTTTAGGGTCTAGGGCATAGGGTCAAGGGTCTAGGGTTTAGGGTTTTTGGCTTAGAGTTTAGCGTTTAGGATCTAGGGTGTAGAGTTCTGGGTTTAGGGTTTAGAGTTCAGGATTTAGGGTTTAGGGTTTAGGGTTTAGGGTTTATGATTTAGGGTTTAGGGTATAAGATTTACTGTTTAGGGTTAAGGGTTTAGGGTTTAGGATTTCGGATCTAGGGTTTAGGGTTTAAGGTTTAGGGTTTAGGGTTTTGGGATTTACGGTTTAAGGTCTAGGGTCTAGGGTTTATGGTTTAGGGCTTAGGGTTTTGGTTTTAAGGTCTAGGGTTTAGGGTTACGGTTTAGGGTTTAAAGTGTAGGGTTTAGGGCTTAGGGCGTAGGGTTTAGGGATTAGGGTTTAGGATTTAGGGTCTAGAGTTTAGGATTTAGGGTTTAGGGTTTAGGGTTTAGAGTTTGGGGTTTTGGGTTTAGTGTTTCGGGTTTAGGGTTTAGGGTTTAGGGTGTAGGGTTTAGGGTTTAGGGTTTTAGGATTTAGGATTTAAGGAGTAAGGTTTCGGATTTAGGGTTTAGTGTTACTGTTTTGGTTTTAGGTTTTTGGTTCAGGTTCTAGAGTCTAATGTCTAGGGTTTAAGGTTTAGGTTTTAGGGTTTATGTTTTAGGGTTTTTGGGTTTCGGATTTATGGTTTAGGGTTTAGGGTCTAGGGTCTAGGGTTTAGGGCTTAGGGTTTAGCATTTAGGGTCTAGAGTTTTAAGGTTTAGGGTTCTGGGTTTAGCATTTAGGGTTTAGCGCCTAGGATTTAGAGTTTAGGGTTTAAGGTTTAGGGTTTACAATTTTGGGTTTTAGGGTTTACGGTTTACAGTTTAAGGTCTAGGGTCTAGGGTTTAGGGTTTTGGGTCTAGGGGTTAGGGTCTAGGGTTTAGGGTTTAGGGTTTAGGGTTTAGGGTTTAGGGTTTAGGGTTTAGGGTCTTGGGTACAGGATTTAGGGTTTAGGGTTTAGGGTTTAGGGTTTAGGGTTTAGGGTTTAGGGTTTAGGGTCTAGGGTTTAGCATTTAGGGTTTAAGGTTTAGGGTTTAGGGTTTAGTGTTTTGGATCTAGGGATAAGGGTTTAGAGGTTTGGGGTTTAGGGTTTAGGGTTTAGGGTTTAAGGTCTAGGGTCTAGGGTTTAGGGTTTAGGGCTTAGGGTTTAGGGTTAAGGGTATAGGGTTTAGGGTTTAGGGCTTAGGGTTTATGGTTTGGGGTTTAGGGTTTAGGGACTAGGCTTTGGGGTCTAGGGTTTAGTGATTAGGGTTGAGGATGTAGGGTTTTGGGTTTAGGGTCTAGGTATACGGTTTAGGGTCTAGGGTTTAGGGTTAATCATTTAGGGTTTGGGGTTTAGGGTTTAGGGTTTAGGGTTTACGCTCGAGGGTTTAGGGTCTAGGGTTTACGGTTTAGGATTAGGGTTTTGGGTTTAGCGTTTAGTGTTTAGAGTTTAGCGATTTGGGTTTTGGGTTTAGTGTTTAGGGTCCAGGGTCTAGGGTTTAGGGTCTAGGGCTTGAGTTTTGGGTTTTGAGTTTTGGGTTTTGGGTTTTGGGTTTTGAGTTTAGAGCTTAGGGTTTAGTGTTTTGTGTTTAGGGTTTCTGGTTTAGGGTTTTCGAGTTTAGGGTCTAGGGTTTAGGGTCTAGGCTCTAGCGTTTAGGGCCTAGGGTTTAGGTTCTAGGGGTTAGGCTCTAGGGTTTATGGTTTAGGGTTTACTATTTAGGGTTGAGGGTTTTCGGTTTAGGGTTTAGGGTTTAAGGTGTAAGGTTTAGGATTTAGTGTTTAGGGTTAGGGTTTATGATTTAGGGTTTAGGGTTTAGGGTCTAGGTTCTAGGTTCTAGGGTCTAGGGTTTAAGGTTTAGGTTTTAGGGTTTAGGGTTTAGGGTTTAGGGTTTAGGTATTAGGGTTTCAGATTCAGGGTTTAGTGTTTAGGGTTTAGGGTTTAAGGTTTCTAGTCTAGGCTTTAAGGTCTCGGGTTAAGGCTTTAAGGTTTGGGGTTTAGGGTTTTAGGGTTTACGGTTTACAGTTTAAGGTCTATGGTCTAGCGTTTAGGATTTAGTGTTTAGGGCTAAAGGTTTAGGGTTTAGGGCTAGTGTTTAGGGTTTAGGGTTTAAGGTTTCGGGTTTGGGGTTTCGGGCTTACGGTTTAGGGTCTAGAGTGTAGGGATTAGGGTTTCAGATTTAGGGTTTATGGTTTAGGGTTTAAGGTTTAGGGTTTAGGGTTTAGGGTTTAGGCTCTAACGTCTAGGGTCTAGGAATTAGGGTTTAGGGTCTAGAGTTTAGGGTTTAGGGTTTAGGGTTTAAGGTTTAGGGTGTAGGGTCTAGGGTCTAGGGTCTAGGCATTAGGGTTTAGGGTCTAGAGTCTAGGGTATAGGGTTTAGACTTTAAGGTTTAGGGTTTAGGATCTAGGGTTTAGGGTTTAGGGTCTAGGGTTTAGGGTCTAGATTTTAGGGTTTATGATCAAAAGTTTAGGATTTAGGGTTTAGGGTTTAGAGTTTACGGTTTCGGGTTTAGGGGTTTAGGTTTTGGGTTCAGGGATTAGGGTTTAGGGTTTTTGGGTTTGGGGACTAGGGTTAAGGGTTTAAGGTCTAGGGTTTAGGGACTAGGGTTTAGGGTATAGTGTTTTAGGTTTATGGTTAAGGGTTTAGGGTTTAGAATTTCATGTTTAGAGTTTTGGGTTTTGGGCTTTGGGTTTAGGGTTTTAGGGTTTAGGGTCTAGGGTTTAGGGTTTATGCTCTATGGTTTAGGCTCTTGGGTTTAGGGTATAGGGTATAGGGTTTTATATTTTAAGGTTGGGGTTAGGATTTAGAGGTTAAGGGTTAGGGTTTTAGGGTTTATGGTTTAAGGATTAGGGACTAGGGTTTACGGTTTATGGTGTAGGGTTTAGGGTTTGGGGTTTAGGGCTTATGGTCGAGGGTTTAGGGTTTAGGGCCTAGGGACTAGGGTTTAGGGTCTAGAATTTAGGGCTTAGGATTGAGGGTTTAGAGTTTCGGGTTGAGGGTCTACGGTTTAGGGTTTAGGGTTTAGGGTTTAGGGTTTAGGGTTTAGGGTTTAGGGTATAGGGTCTAGGGTTTAGGTTTTAGGATTTAGGGTTTAGGGTCGAGTGTTTAGGCTTTCGGGTTTAGGGTTTAGGGTTTGGGGTTTAGGGTTTAGGGTTTACGGTTTACGATTTAAGGTCTAGGGTTTAGGGTCTATGGTTTAGGGTCTAGGGTCTTGGGTTTAGGGTTTAGAGTTTAGGGTCTATGGTTTAGGGTTTAGGGTTTAGTGTCTATGGTTAGGGTCTAGGGTTTTGGATTTGAGTCTAGGATTTAGGGTTTATGTTTTAGGGTTTAGGGTTTAAGTTCTAGAGTTTAGGGTTTAGGGTTTAGGGTTTAGGGTTTAGGGTTTAGGGTTCAGGGTTAGGGATTAGAATTTAGGGTTTAGGGGTTAGGGTTTTGGGTCTAGGGTTTAGGGTATAGGGTCTAGGGTTTTGGGTCTAGGTTTTAGGGTTTAGGGTTTAGGTTTTAGGGTTTCATGTTTAGGGTTTTTGGGTTTGGGGTTTAGCATTTTGGGTTTAGCATCTAGGGTCTAGGGTCTAGGGTTTAGGGTTTAGGATTTATGGTTTAGGGTCTAAGGTTTAGGGTTTGGCATTCAGGGTTTAGGGTCTAGGGTTTAGGGTTTAGGGTCTAAGGTTTAGGGTTTAGAGTTTTTGGGTTTAGGGTCTAGAGTTTAGGGTTTAGGGTCTAAGGTGCAGGGTTTAGGGTTTAGGGTTTAGAGCTTAGCGCTTAGGGTTTAGGGTTTAGGGTTTAGGACTTACGGTTTAGGGCTTAGGGTTTAGGGTTTAGGGTCTATGGTTTAGGGTTTAGGGTTTAGGTTTAGGGTCTAGGGTTTAGGGTTCAGCATTTAGTGTTTAAGATTTAGGGTTTAGGGTTTAGGGTCTAGGGTCTAGGGTCTAGGGAATAGGGTTTATGATTTAGGGTTAAGGGTTGAGGGTTTAGGTTTTGGGGTTTAGGGTTTTGGGTTTTAGGTTTTAGGGTTTACTATTTTTGGTTTTGGGTTTAGGGTTTAGGGTTTAGGGTCTAGGGTTTTAAGGTTTAGGGTTTAGGGTTAAGGCTCTAGGGTTTAGGGTTTAGAGTTTTGGGCTTTGGGTTTAGGGTCAAGGGTCTAGGGTTTAGGGATTTTGATTTAGAGTTTAGGGTTGAGGGTTTAGGATTTAGGGTTTAGGGTGTAGGGTTTAGAGTTTTGGGTTTTAGGTTTTAGGTCTAGGGTTTTGGCTTTTGGGTCTAGGGTCTGGGGTTTAGGGCCTAAGGTCCAGAATTTAAGGTTTAGAGTTTAGGTTTTAGGGTTTAGGGTATAGGGTCTAGGGTTTAGGGTTTAGGGTTTATGATTTAGGGTTTAGGTTTTAGGGTTTTGGGTTTTGGGTTTTAACGTTTAGGGTCTTGGGTTTAGGGTCTAGGGTCTAGGGTTTAGGGGTTACGATTTAGGGTTTTGGGTTTAGGGATTACGATTTAGGGTTTCCTTGTTTAGGGTCTAGGATTTAGGGCTTAGGGTATAGGATTTCGGGTCTAGGGTTTAGGGTTTAGAGTTTATGTTCTAGGGTTTAGGGTTTGGGGTTTAAGGTATAAGGTTTAGGATCTAGGGTTTACGGTCTAGGGTCTATGGTTTAGGATTTAGGGTCTAGTGGTTGGGGTTTAGGGTTTAGGGTTTAGGGTTTAGTGTTTAAGTTTTAGGGTTTAGGTTTAAAGTCTAGGGTTTAGGTTTCTGGGTTTAGGGTCTAGGGTCTAGTGTCTAGGGTCTAGGGTTTAGGTTTTAGAGTTTGGGGTCTAGGGTTTAGGGTTTGGAGTTTGGGGTTTGGGGTGTGTAGGGTTTAGGTTTTAGGGTCTAGGGTCTAGGGTTTAGGGTCTAGGGTTTAGAGTTTAGGGTATGGGGTTTAGGATTTAGGGTTTAGGCTTTAGGGTATAGGGTTTAGTGTTTAGTGCTTAGGGTTTAGGGATTTAGGGATTTAGGGTTTAGGGTATAGGGTTTAGGTTTTAAGGTGTAAGGTTTCTTATTTAGGGTTTAGGGTTAGGCTTTAGGGTGTAGGGTTTTGGGTTTAGGCTTTAGGTTTAGGGTCTAGAGTCTAGGGTATAGGTTTTAATGTTTAGGTTTTAGGGTTTAGGGTTTAGGTTTTTGGGGTTTAGGATTTGGGGTTTAGGGTTTAAGGTCTAGGCTCTGGGGTTTAGGTTTTAGGGCTTAGGGTTTAGCAGTTAGGATCTAGCGTTTTATGGTTTAGGGTTCTGGGTTTAGGGTTCAGGGTTCAGGGTTTAGGGTTTAGGGTTTAAGGTTTAGGTTTTCGGGTCTAGGGTTTTGGGTGTAGGGTTTAGGTCCTAGTGGTTAGAGTTTGGGGTTTAGGGTTTAGGGATTAAAGTTTTTGGGTTTAGGGTTTACGGTTTACGATTTAAGGTCTTGGGTCTAGGGTTTAGGGTTTATCATTTAGGGCTTAGGGTTTAGGGTTTAGGGCTTAGGGCTTAGGGTTTAGGGTTTAGGGTTTAGGGTACAGGATTTAGGGCCTAGGGTTTAGGGTTTAGGATTTAGCGTTTAGGGTTTAGAGTTTAGGTTTTTGGGTTTAGGGTCTAGGGTTATGGTTTAAGGTCTAGGGTTTAGGGTTTATGGTTTAGGGTCTAGGTTTTAGAGTTTAGGCTATAAGGTCTAGGGTCTAGGATTTAGGGTCTAGGGTTTAGAGTTTAGGGTTTAAGATTTGCGGTTTAGGGTTTTAGGTTTATGTTTTAGTGTTTTGGGTTTTGAGTTTAGGGTTCAAGGATTAATGTTTAAGGTTTTAGGATTTAAGGTCTTGGGTTTAGGGTCTAGGGTCTAGGGTTTAGGATCCAAGGTTTATGGTATAGGGTTTAGGGTTTAGGGTTTAGAGTTTAGGGTTTTGCATTTTAGGTTTTGGGTTTAGGGATTTAGGGTTTAGTGTCTAGGGTTTAGGGTTTAGACTCTAGGTTATAGGGTTTTAGGTTAGGGTTTAGTGTTTAGGGTTTTAGGGTTTAAGGTTTAAGGATTAGGGTTTAGGGTTTAGCGTCTAGGGTTTAGGGTTTATGGTCTAGGGGTTAAGGTTTGGGGTTTCGGGCTTAAGGTCTAGGGTTTAGGGTGTAGGGTTTAAGGTCTAGGGTTTAGGGTCTAGGGTTTAGGGTCTAGGGTCTAGGGTCTAGGGTTAGGGTATAAGGTTTAGCGTCTATGGTCTAGCGTTTAGGGTTTAGGGTTTGGGGTTTAGGGTTTAGGGTTTGGGGTTTATGGTTTAGCATGTAGGTTTTAGGGTTTAAGGTCTAGGGCTAAGGCTTTAAGGTTTAGGGTCTAAGGTCTAGGGTTTAGGGTTTAGGGTCTAGGGTTTAGGGTTTAGGGTTTGAGGTTTAGGGTTTAGGTTTTAAGATCTAGGGTCTAGGGTTTACGGCCTAGGGTTTAGAGTTTAGGGTATAGGGTTTAGGGTATAGGGTTTAGGGTTTAGGGTTTAGGGTTTAGAGTTTACGGTTTAGTGTTTATGGTTTAGGGTTTAGGGTTTAGGGTTTAGGGTTTAAGGCTTAGGGTGTCTTGGTTTAGGGTTTAGGGTTTAGGATTTAGTGTTTAACCATTAAAGTTTAGGGTTTAGGGTCTAGGGTCTAGGGTTTGGGGTTTGGGGTTTAGGGTCTAGGGATTTAGGGTTTAGGGCCTACAGTCTAGGGTCTGGGGTTTAGGGATTAGGGCTTAGGGTTTTGGTATTAGGGTCTAGGGTTTATGCTTTAGGCTTTAGGGCTTGAGGTTAAGGGTTTACGGTTTAGGGACTAGGGTCTAAGGTTTAAGGTCCAGATTTTACAGGTTAGGGTTCATGATTTAGGGTTTAGGGTTTAGGGTATCGGGTAGAGGATATAGGATTTAGCGTTTGGGGTTTAGCATCCGCGGTTTAGGGTTTTAGGTCTAGGATTTAGGTTTTAGGATCTAGGGTTTAGGATCTAGGGTTTAGGATCTAGGTTTTAAAGTTTAGGGTTTAGGGTTTAGGGTTTAGGGTCTAGGGTTTAGGGTTTAGGGTCTAGGGTTAGGGGTTTAGGGTTTAGGGTTTAAGGTTTAGAGTCTAGGGTCTAGGTTCTAGGGTTTTAGGGTTTAGGGTTTAGGGTCTAGTATTTGGGGTTTAGGGTTTAGGGTTTAGGGTTTAGGGTATAGGGTTTAGGGTCTAGGGTTTTGGGTGTAGTGTTTTGGGTTAAGGGTTTAGGGTTTAGCCTCTAGGGTCTAGGGTATAGGGTTTAGAGTCTAGGGTGTAGGGTGTAAGGTTTAGGGTTTAGGGCTTGATGTTTAGTGTTTAGGGTTTTGGGACTAGGGTCTAGGGTTTAAGGTCCAGATTTTACTGATTAGGGTTCAGGATTTAGGGTATAGGGTTTAGCGTTTGGGCTTTAGGGTCTACGGTTTCGGGTTGTGGGTTTAGGTTTCAGGGTTTAGGGTCTAAGGTTTAGGGTCTAGGTTTTAGGTTTTAGGGTTTAGGGTCTAGGCTCTAGGGTTTAGGGTTTAGGTTTTAGGGTTTTATGGTTTAGGATTTAGTGTTTATGTTTAAGGTTTAGGGTCTAGGGTCTAGAGGGTTTAGGGTTTTAGAGTTTAGGGTTTTGGGTTTAAGGTTTAGGATTTTGGGTTTATTGTTATGTTTTAGGGTTCCGGGTTTAGGGTTTTGGGTTTATGGTCTAGGGTCTAGGGTTTAGGGTTTAGGGTTTAGGGTTTAGGGTTTTGGGTTTAGGGTTTTGGGTTTAGGGTTTATGGATAAGGGTTTTGGGTTTAGGGTTTTGGAGTTTAGGGTTTAGGGTTTAGGGATTAGGGTCTAGGGTTTAGGGTTTAGGGTTTAGGGTTTAGGGCTTAGGGTATAGGGTTTAGGGTTTAGGGTTTAGGGTTTAGGGTTTAGGGTTGAGGGTCTAGGGTCTAAGGTTTAAGCTTTGGGTTTAGGGTTTAGAGTTTAAGGTTTAGGGTCTAGGGTCTAGGGACTATGGTCTAGGGTTTAGTGTCTATAGTCTAGGATTTAGGGTTTAGGGTTTAGGGTATAGGGTCTTAGGTCTAGGGTTTAGGGCTTAGGGTTTAGGGTTTACGGTCTAGGGTCTAAGTGTAGGTTTTAGGGTTTGGGGTCTAGGGTTTAGGGTTTAGGGTTTAGGATCTAGGGTTTAGGGTCTAGATTTTAGGGTTTAGGATTTATGGTCTAGGGTCTAGGGTCTAGGGTCTAGGGTTTAGGCTTTAGGGTTTTAGGGTTTACTGTTTAGGGTTTAGGATTTAAGGTTTAGGGTTTATAATTTAGGGTTTTGGGATATAATTGAGGAAGAATGATAGGACGAAATGGAAAAGTGATTACAGAAGGGATGGGGCCAAAATGGATTTTTCAGTTGGGTCGAAAATGGAATTTTCCCTAGGGTTTAGCGTTTAGGGTTTAGCATTTAGGGTCTTGGTTTTAGGGTTTAGGGTCTTGGGTCTTGGGCCTAGGGTTTAAGGTTTAGGGTTTAGGGCATAGGGTTTAGGGTTCAGTGTTTTGGAGTTTACAGTTTAGGGTTTAGTGTTTAGGTTTTGGGGGCTAGGATTTAGGGTTTAGGGTTTTAGGCTTAGGGTTTAGGGTCTAGGGTTTAGGGTTTAGGGTTTAGGGTTTAGGGGTAGGGTCTAAGGTTCAGTGTTTAGGGTATAGGGTTTAGGGTATAGGGTTTAGGGTTTAGGGTTTAAGGTCTAGGGTTTAGTGTTTAGGGTTTAGGGTTTTTGGGTTTAGGGTTTAGGGTCTAGGGTCTAGGGTTTAGGGTCTAGGGTTTATCGTCTAGGGTTTAGGGTTTGGGGTTTAAGGTCTAGGGTTTAAGATCAAGGGCTTACGGTCTAGGGTCTAGGGTTTAGGATTTAGGGTCTAGTGGTTAGGGTTTAGGGTTTATGGTCTAGGGTTTAGTGTTTAGGTTTTAGGGTTTTGGGTTTAGGGTTTAGGGTTTAAAGTTTAGGGTTTTGGTTTTTGTGTTTAGGGTCTAGTGTCAAGGGTGTAGGGTTTTGGTTTTAGGGTTTGGAGTTTGGGGTTTGGGGTCTAGGGTGTAGGATTTCGGTTTTAGGGTCTAGGGCCTAGGGTTTAGAGTTTATGGTAAAGGGTTTAGGATTTAGGGTTTATGGTTTAAGGTTTAGGGTTTAGGGTTTAGTCTTTAGGGTTCAGGGTCTAGGGATTTAGGGATAAGGGTTTAGGGTTTAAGGTGTAAGGTTTCGTATTTAGGGTTTAGGGTTAGGCTTTAGGGTGTAGGGTTTAGGGTTTAGGTTTTAGGTTTAGGGTCTAGAGTCTAGGGTATAGGTTTTAAGGTTTAGGTTTTAGGGTTTAGGGTTTAGGGTTTAGGGTTTTGGATTTAGGGTTTAAGGTCTAGGGTCTGGGGTTTAGGGTTTAGGGCTTAGGGTTTAGCAGTTAGGATCTAGCGTTTTATGGTTTAGGGTTCAGGGTTTAGGGTTTAAGGTTTAAAGTTTAGAGTTTCGGGTCAAGGGTTTAGGGTTTAGGTCCAAGTGTTTAGAGTTTACTGTTTAAGGTTTGGGGTTTAGAGTTTTGGGATTTAGGGTTTACGGTTTACTGTTTATGGTCTTGGGTCTAGGGTTTAAGGTTTATGGCTTAGGGCTTAGGGTTTAGGGTTTAGGATTTAGGATTTAGGGTTTAAGGTTTAGGGCTTAGGTCATAGGGTTTAGGGTTTAGGGTACAGGATTTAGGGTCTAGGGTTTAGGATTTAGCATTTAGGGTTTAGAGTTTAGGTTTTAGGGTTTAGGGTCTCGGGTTTAGGGTTTAGCATCTAGGGTTTTGGGTTTGGGGTCTAGGGTTTCGAGTTTAGGCTATAGGGTCTAGGGTCTAGGATTTAGGGTCTAGGGTTTAGGGTTTAGGGTTTAGGATTTGCGGTTTAGGGTGTAGGGTTTAAGTTTTAGTGTTTAGGGTTTTGGGTTTAGGTTTTAGGGTTTAAGGTCTAGGGTTTAGGGTCTAGGGTCTAGGGTTTAGGATCCAGGGTTTATGGTTTAGGGTTTTAGGTTTAGGGTTTAGTGTTTAGAGTTTAGGGTTTTGCATTTTAGGTTTAGGGTTTTAGGGTTTAGTGTCTAGGGTTTAAGGTATAGGGTCTAGGGTCTAGGGACTAGGGTTTAAGGTCTAGGGTTTAGGATTTGGGGTCTAGGTTATAGGGTTTAGGGTTTTATGGTTTATGGTTAGGGTTTAGGGTTTTAGGGTTTAAGGTTTAAGGATTAGGGTTTAGGGTTTAGCATCTAGGGTTTAGGGTTTATGGTCTAGGGGTTAAGGTTTGGGGTTTCGGGCTTAAGGTCTAGGGTTTAGGGTGTACGGTCTAGGGACTAGGGTTTATGATCTACGGTCTAGGGTCTAGGGTTTATGGTTTAGGATTTAAGGTCTAGGGTTTAGGGTCTAGGGTTTAGGGTCTAGGGTCTTGGGTTTTGGGTTTAGGATTTAGGGTTTAGTGTTTAGGGCTTCGGGTTTCGAGTTTAAGGTTGAGGATTTAGTGTGTTGGTTTTAGGGTTTAGGTATTAGGGTTTAGGGTTTAGGATTTAAGGTTTAGGGTTTAGGGTCTAGGGTCTAGGGTCTAGGGTTTAGGGCTTAGGGTTTTGGGTCTAGGATGTAGGGTTTAGGTTTTAGGGTCTAGGGTCTAGGGTTTAGAGTTTAGGGTTTAGGGTTTAGGGTTTAGGGTTTAAGGTTTAGGGTTTAGGGTTTAGGGTTTGCGTTTAAGGTTTAGGGTTTAAGGCTTATGGTTTCTGGGTTTAGGGTTTAAGGATTAGGGTTCAGGGTCTAGGGATTAGGGTTTAGGGTTTAGGGTCTAAGGTTTAGAGTTTACGATTTAGGGTTTAATGTTAGGGTTTAGTGTTTAGGATTTAATGTTTAGGGTTTAGGGTTTAGGGTTTGGGGTTTAGGGTTTAGGGTCTAGGGTTTAGGGTTTAGGGCCTGCAGTCTAGGGTCTGCGTTTTAGGGTTTAGGGCTTAGGGTTTTGGTTTTAGGGTCTAGGGTTTAGGCTTTAGGCTTTAGGGCTTGATGTTTTACGGTTTACGGTTTAGGGACTAGGATCTAGAGTTTAAGGTCCAGATTTTACAGTTAGGGTTCATGATTTAGGGTTTAGGGTTTAGGGTATAGGATTTAGCGTTTGGGGATTAGGGTCTAAGGTTGTTTTGGGTCTAGGATTTAGGGTTTAGGGTTTAGGGTCTAGGGTTTAGGGTCTAGGTTTTAAGGTTTAGGGTTAAGGGTTTAGAGTTTATGGTTTAGGGTCTAGGCTCTAGGGTTTAGAATTTAGGTTTTAGGGTTTTAGGGTTTAGGGTTTAGGGTTTAAGGTTTAGGGTTTAGGGTCTAGGGTTTAGGGTTTAAGGTTTAGTATTTAGGGTTAAGGGTTAAGTTTTAGGGTTTAGAGTTTAGGGTTTAAGGTTTAGGGTTTAGGGTTTAGGGTCTAGGGTTTAGGGTTTAGGGTTTAGGGTTTAGGGTCTACAGTCTAGGGTTTGGGGTTTAGGGTTTAGGGCATAGGGTTTAGGGTCTAGGGTGTAGGGTTTCGGGTTTAGGGCTTGAGGTTTAGGGTTTAGGGCTTTGGGACTAGGGTCTAGGGTTTAAGGTCTAGATTTTTCAGATTAGGGTTCAGGATTTAGGGTTTAGGTTTAAGTTATAGGGTTTAGTGTTTGGGCTTTAGGGTCTACGATTTAGGGTTCTGGGTCTAGGTTTCAGGATTTAGGGTCTAGGGTTTAGGATCTAGGTTTTAGGTTTTAGGATTTATGGTTTAAGGTCTAGGCTCTAGGGTTTAGGGTTTAGGTTTTAGGGTTTTAGGCTTTAGGGTTTAGTGTTTATGTTTAAGGTTTAGGGTCTAGGGTCAATGGTTTAGGGATTTAGGTTTAGGGTTTAAGGTTTAGGATTTTCGGTTTAGGGTTATGTTTTAGGGTTCTGGGTTTAGGGTTTAGGGTCTAGGGTCTAGGGTTTAGGGTTTAGGGTTTAGGGTTTAGGGTTTAGGGTTTAGGGTTTAGGGTTTAGGGTTTAGGAGTTTAGGGTTTAGGGTCTAGTGTTTAGGGTCTAGGATCTAGGCTTTAGGGTGTAGGGTTTAGGGTCTAGGCTCTAGGGTCTAGGTTTTAGGGTTCAGAATTTAGGGTCTAGGTTTTAAGGTTAGGGTCTAGCATGTAGGATTTTGGGTTTAGGGTGTAAGGTTTAGGGTGTAGGGTTTAGGGTTTAGGGTATGGGGTCTAGGGTTTAGTGTCTATGGTCTAGGGTTTATGGTTTAGGGTTTAGGGTTTAGGGTATAGGGTCTTAGGTCTAGGGTTTAGGGCTTAGGGTTTAGTGTTTACGGTCTAGGGTCTAAGGTTTAGGTTTTAGGGTTTAGGGTTTGGGGTCTAGGGTTTAGGGTTTAGGGTTTAGGATCTAGGGTTTAGGGTCTAGATTTTAGGGTTTAGGGTTTAGGGTCTAGGGTCTAGGGTCTAGGGTCTAGGGTTTAGGCTTTAGGGTTTTAGGGTTTACTGTTTAGGGTTTAGGATTTAAGGTTTAGGGTTTAGAATTTAGGGTTTTGGGATATAATTGAGGAAGAATGATAGGACTAAATCAAAAAGTGATTACAGAAGGCATGGAGCCAAAATGGATTTTCCAGTTGGGGCGAAAATGCAATTTTCCCTAGGGTTTAGCGTTTAGGGTTTAGGGTCTTGGTTTTAGGGTTTAGGGTCTATGGTTGAGGGTGTTGGGTCTTGGGTCTAGGGTTTAAGGTTTAGGGTTTACGGCTTAGGGTTTAGGTTTTAAGTTTTAGGTTTTAGGGTTTTGAGTTTTGGACTTTAGGGTTTAGGGTTTAGGGTTTAGTGTTTAGGGCCTGGGGTCTAGGATTTAGGGTGTAGGGTTAAAGGCTTAGGGTTTAGGGTCTAGGGTTTAGGGTGTAGGGGTCAGGGTTAGGGTCTAGGATTTAGGGATTAGGGAATAGGGTTTAGGGTATAGGGTCTAGGGTCTAGGGTTTAGGGTTTAGGGTTTTTGGGTTTAAGATTTAGGGTCTTGGGTCTAGGGTTTAGGGTTTTAGGCTTAGGGTTTAGGGTCTAGTGTATAGGGTTTAGGGTTTTTAGGTTTAGGGTTTAGGGTTTAGGGTCTTGGGTTTTGGGTCTAGGGTTTAGTGTTTAGGGCTTAGGGTTTAGGGTTTAGAGTCTAGGGTTTAGGGTTTAGGGTTAGGGTTTAGGGTCTAGGGTCTATGGTTTATGGTCTAGGGTGAAGGGTTTAGGGTTTAGGTTTTAGGGTTTAGGGATTTCGAGTTATGGGTTTAGGGTTTAGGGTTTAGGGTATAGGGTTTAAGGCTTAGGGTTTAGGGTCTAGGGTTTAGGGTTTAGGTTTAGGCTCTAGGGTTTAGGGTTTAGGGTTTTGGGTTTTTGGGTTTAGAGTCTAGGGCTTAGGGCCTTCGGCTAGGGGTTAGGGTTTAGGGTTTTTGGGTTTAGGGTTTAGGGTTTACGGTTTAGGGTTTAGGGTTTAGAGTTTAAGGTTTAGGGTTTAGGATTTAGGGTTTAGGGTTTAGGGTTTAGGGTTTAGGGTTTAGGGTTTAGGGTTTACGATCTAGGGTCTAGGGTTTAGGGTTTAGGGTTTAGGGTTTAGTTTCTAGGGTTTAGGGTTTAGGGTTTAAGGTTTAGGGTCTAGGGTTTAGGGTCTAAGGTTTAGGGTTTAGCGTTTAGGGTTTAGGGTTTAAGGTCTAGGGTTTAGGGTTTAGGGTTTAGGGTTTAGGGTTTAGGGTTTTTGGGTTTAGGTTATTGGGTGTTAGGTCTAGGGTTTAGGGCTTAGGGCTTAGGGTTTAGGGTTTAGGGTCTAGGGTCTAGGGTCTAGGGTTTAGGGTCTGGGGTTTGGGGTCTAGGTTTTAGGGTTTAGGGTTTAGGGTCTAAGGTTTAGGGTCTAGATTTTAGGGTTTAGGGTTTAGGGTTTAGGGTCTAGGGTTTAGGCTTTAGGGTTTTAGGGTTTAGGGTTTAGGATTTAAGGTTTAGGGTTTACAATTTAGGGTTTAGGGATATAATTGAGGAAGAATGATAGGACTAAATGGAAAAGTGATTACAGAAGGGATGGGGCCAAAATAGATTTTTCAGTTGGGGCAAAAATGCAATTTTCCCTAGGGTTTGGGGTCTAGGGTCTAGGTTTAAAAATAGAACTGTGAAAGCAACGAAATTAATTATCTAGCAATTTTGAATAGAAGATAATTAGATAAATTTCCTTGGCAAAGATAATAAAACGAACATGAGCAGTACAACGAGATATAATTTTAGACTATTTTATATTTAAATTTAAAAATTATAAGCGTCTACTAATTTTAACATATTAATAACAATACATAGTACAAAAAATACTTCGGCTCAACTGATACCTGACAAGTATTATGATATTGATTGTTTAGATGTATAACCTTATCGATTGATCATATAAATGTAAATAAATTTAAACAAAAAATATATACGATGTAAACACGTGAAAAATGTAACAAATCCAAGCCTGATTCCAAATTTATCAACGAATCCCCAAATTGGGACTATTTAGAATTTTAAACCCCAAACCATTTCAAATTCGATTTCGGCTAAACCCGAGGTTATAGCCTCGATTATTATCCCAACTAAGTGTTCAAGAACACTTCCTAGGACTCAATCTACCCTCTAGACAACCAATCGAAGGTGGATCGAAGAAATCCCTAAAATGAAGAAATTGGGTGTTTCGAATGAAATTGGGGTTACCAACCTTTGATTCGATTGGTGGAAGGTGTAGGAGACGTCGTACCCGCGCTCCGGTGACTTTTCCGGCGTCGGCTAGCTCTCCTCGATCACTTTTGCGGCGCACCCCAAACCCTCCTTCTTCTTCTTCTTCACATCCTCCCTCTCTCCCTCTCTTCTTTCTTTCTCTCTTTCTTTCTCTTCTATGGGTGGCAACCTTCCTCCTCCTTTTCTCTTATTTCTTTTTTTTATTCTTTCTTTCTTCTTTTCCTACCAACCCCTTCCCACGCACCCCACCTTTTTTTTATAAAAATAAATAAATTAAATAATAAATTAAATTACTAAATAATAATAATTATTATTATTTTAAAGAAGAGGTTAAAAATATCCCCAATTTAATCCTCCTCTTTCCAATAAAATTTTTATTTTCTCTTATATCACAAATTTAAATACCCAATAATATTGCCTACTCTCTTTTCCCCATTTAATTCAGGTTTCCAATTCCTTAGGTCCTCAATTAAGTCCAAAAATTATTTTCTACTTCTTTTCTTTCCCTTTCATTCCATTTTAAACTTCAAAAAATTTCTCGGGTATTACAGTCTTAATTTTATAAATTTATAATTTATAATTTTTTTTAACTTACAGGCACTTTCAAAGTGTCACAAAGCATTCTTAATTTTTAAAAAAGTAATTTATAATATTTGGTCATTTACAAGCACTTCTTATGTGCCAGATAATTTCTTTAATTCAATAAATTATTAATTTATATTTTTTGGGTCAGTTTTTAGCGTCTAAGAAGTGTCACAAATTGGCACTAAAATTCTAGAGTTTTCAATCAACCCTTGGTGTGCCAAAAGACGATCCTTTTTGTCACTAGAGCGCCAAAACACTCTGTCTTTCCCACTTTGGAGCACCAAAACCCATCCGTCTTCCCCATCCGCCAAAACGCTGTTGTGAGGAAACGCAAGGGAGGAAGACACGATTCTCTTGCTCCTTCCTTCGTGTGTTCCTAAATCGGTACTGTGAGTTCCTAAATCAGGAGTGTAATACCCCGGATAATTTCGAGGATTAAACAATGATTTATTTAAAATTTTGAGGATTAAAGAATGATTTATTTCGGGGCTAGGAATTTAAAAATTGAAAAAGAATATAAAGAAAAAAATATGAAAGTTAAAAAGAAACCGGAAAGGAAATTGTTTTTTCAAAAATTGTAATATCCAAGAAAATTTTTCAAAGTTTAAAATAAAATAAAAGGGAAGGAAAAATAAGTAGAAAATATTTTTTTAGGATTTAATTCGGGACCTAAGAAATTGGAAACCTAAATTAAATAGGAAAAGGGGTTAAATTAAAAGTACATATTATTTATTATTTATTTAATTATTAGTTATTTTATTAATTAATTTATTTTATTTTAATTATATTTATTTATTTTATTTTATGTTTTTTTGTATTAATTGGGGTGGGGTGCCGTGGTGTGTTAAAAGAAAGAATGGAAGGAAGAGAAATTAAATAGGAAAGGAGAGGCGTGAAACATAAAAAGAAAGAATATAAGAGAAGAAAGAAGAAAGGAAAAGAGAGAGAGGGCTACGGGAAAGAAAGAGAGGAAGAAGAAAGAGAAGAGAGAGAAAATTGAAGGTAGAGAGAGAGGGAGGAAGCCGCCGGAAAACTCGCCGGAGGAGAGCGGTCCGACGCCGGCCACGACCACCGGAGCTCGAGTCCAAGATCATCCATACCTCCCACCAATCAAATCAAGGTTGGTAACTCCAATTTCATTCGAAACCCTCAATTTCTCCATTTTTAGGGATTCTTTCGATTGAGTTGTTTCGAGGGTAGATTGAGACCTAGAAAGTGTTCTTGAACCCTTAGTTGGGGTAGAAATCGAGATTATATTTCCGGATTTGCCCAAATTAAAATTTGGAAGGGTTTGGGGTTAAAATTCTAATTATTTCCAAATTGGGAAAAAATTGTTAATAATTAGGATTGAGCTTGGATTTGAGTAAATAGGCTTGGATTGAAATTATTGAAATTATAATTTATTTCCAAATTGGAGAAAATTGTTAATAATTAGGATTGAGCTTGGATTTGAGTAAATAGGCTTGGATTGATATTATTGAAATTATATGGTTGGAATATTAGCTGAACAAGACCCGTGAACAGCTGGCTCGAGGTTACTAAGGTTGAACCTTGACGTTAACATGTCGGGTCCCTGCTCGGTTTGCCCAAATACGCTGAAGGGTGATGTTGAGAGTCCTAAACTTCCTCTTTTCGATCTCAAACACCCGAGAATAATTCTAAATATGCTTTCAAGCATCAAGAATTATTTTAGGTGCCTTCTTGCTTCTCGAGGATGGAAACTTGCGGAACAATGAAGTCCATATTCTAAAATGGTAATTTTATTCCTTCATAATTATTAGGAAGCCTTAAGTAGGATGAATTGGAGGTGTATTGAGGTTTAGAAACTATATTTCTTAGAACCCAAGTAGGAACACAAGTTGAATCACAATGCTTAGACCTTCCTAAAATTAGGATTCCTTCCAACCAAGCTAGATAAGCTTCCTTAGATGCGAATACAAGTTAGATAGAGGTCTAATACTCAAATCCAAATATGTGAAACACTCAAGTAGAGTGTTATATTCGAGTAAGTCAAGTGTCCGAGGAAGGATACGCATAAGTCGGGATAGAGAAGTCCAATAAGACCAAGAGCTTGACTCTGTGGCAACCATGGACTACAGGTGAGAGTAATGGAGAGATAAATAACAAGTTAAGCTAAGTAATAACCTAAATGAAGTAAATGTTGTTCTTATAGGAATAATGGCACACAATAGAGTGCAACAGGAACTTCGAGGAGACTAAAGTTACAGGTGTAACACCCTCTTATCCTAAAGTCTATTTTTAGTGGATTAATAATATATATAAGTAAATTACATAGGATAAGTGTGTTACTAATTCCTCTACCCGAGTAATTTTTAAAACTTTTACCAAGTTATTATAAAATAGTCATTTCTGTTGGTTGTTTTTTTTTTGTCACAACTAATCATTCCTACTTCTTAAACCTACCTGAGGACTTGGGTCATGGCATGCCACACCTTCTGGAGTCTACATCACTCCAACAAGGTCACCCACCAATCCTCACTCCAGTTCAACATTCTGTCTAAGTGGAATCATATCTCACTCCACAAAACAAAGATTATTGAGGTAGCTAATCTCAATGGCACATTGTTAAGTAAGGAAACATGACTCCAACAAGATATGTTGTCTACCCAAAACTAACACTTCATTCCTCAAGTCCAAACTCAATATAGGTTAGCCAACTGCCTAGGTTCAGCTAATTAACCTGCCTCTGATACCATAATGTAACACCCTCTTATCCTAAAGTCTATTTTTAGTGGCTTAATAATATATATAAGTAAATTACATAGGATAAGTGTGTTACTAATTCCTCTACCCGAGTAATTTTTAAAACTTTTACCAAGTTATTATAAAATACTCATTTCGGTTCAGGTTCACTCTCTCGGGTTCTATCCTTATTCTTATAGCGGAAGAAAAATGTAAAATCAGGAAACAATTTGAAACATTCATACACATGTAGGACCATCTTTTACATAAATATATATATAGTGTGATAATAGTATTTATATAAGTTAGTCAATCTTGGGAACCGGAGGCAACAATCCTGCCACTCAGGTTCCCTCCAAAAAGACCATGTTAGAACAATCACAAGTCTCATAAAGTCTATTTGTCAGAAGCTCCTATGATGCATGTCAAAATAGCTAAAACTAGTGGGGGTCCGTACCCATCTACCTCAAGCTCCAACTACTGGCATGTACCACCGTATTCTTTACGGAAAATCATTGCATTCTTATTCTTTATAAAATATGAAAACATTAACTATTGGATGTAATATAACTTTCCTTTACCTGACGTCATGCTTATCCAGTCATGACTAAAACATATGTGCTGAGCTTACTACGGTTGTACAGATAAGAGATATAGAGAATTTCAAATAAATCATACATCATCTTGTAACATTATCCATCTTATACATATATGGAATTAAGAGAAACATATAATGACACATCAATGTCAAATCAAAGAGAAAACAAGAGTCATCGGGAGCGCCGCCCAGCGAACAACTCCACGTACCCCTACAGCACACATGAATGAAAACAAATCTCTTTGTGGTAGCTTGCCACAACTCTAGTACAATCTGAGGTGTCCCTCAGCCAGATCCGAGTACTAGCTGGACCAATGTATCCCAAAGGCCCTGACCATCGTATCCCGAATGGCCATTACCCAAATATAAGGTTACCACTGTATCCCAATTATCCGAGCCATCGTATCCCGAATGACTCCCTTCCATATTGGTTCATCTCATGGGATCACTACCTTCATCAAAAGATAGATCACACCCGCCCCGAATTATAGGGTTTGGTTAATGTATCCCAATAACCCGGACCATCGTATCCCGATGACCGTTTCCCATTCTTGTTCGGGCCATGAGGCTATGGAATCACCACCCTCTGTGGTGGATGATTTCCCCGGTACACTAGTCACTAATACAATCACTAGGGTAATGAAGCCTAAGCCATGATTATGCCTAATTCTAAGTACGTGACCCTCTAAATGGCCATGAGAGTTCACTAACTTAGAATTCACAATCAACACGGGTTTTCAAAAATAATTTAATTAAGTCTTCTCTGTGGGACAACCGATGACCGTCCCATACCAACCACCAGTCATCCAAACATAAGGTTTATTCTCCCTAGAATTGCACTAGAACTACTCCCCTCATTTCTCTATCATTCTTGCTCTAATTCCCTTTTTAAAATCCAATGATCAATGTTACCATAATTTTCATCATGTAAATCTTTATCTAGGATGTTGTTTGAGCTTTGAAATGACACTTAATAGTTCGTTAAACTCATTTAAGGAAGTTGAAGGAAAGAGTGAAAGTCACTTGAAGTGGAAGGAGGAAATTCATTTGAAAGTAAAAGGTTGCATCTTAGGAATAATTCCAAAAGAAGTTATAAAACTCATTAGCTATGAGGGGACAAAGTTCAATTGAAATAGGGGAAGAATTGAGTCTTAAAAGAAGATAATAATGAGGATTAAACTTGTAGGTATATGGGCCAGTCCACCCTTGGTGGATTGGACCCAAGCCCAAATTGGAGAAGACCAAATAGGGCCATTATTATAAATAACAAAAGCTGTGGGTTATAGGAGTAATTAACTCCTTTTATTGTTTTGATTTAAATTATTGTGGGAACAGTTATTTGGTGAATAACGTGAAAGTGGGGAGTGGTTCCATATTTCATGACACACAATATTCTGAAGAGATTCAGAATTTCTTCTGCTTCCTCAATCTCTGCTTGCTCTACTCAAGTTCATTTGCTGTGTGACATACTCGGAGTCCATCCCGGTGACCGGAGTGTGCGTGGGTACCTGGAAATAGAGTCGGAGTCGGAGTCAGAGTCGGATTCTTCACAGGTACTCCCGAATCCAACAGTGGCATCAGAGCCAGGTTACTTCCGCTGCATAAATGATTTTGTTTGTAATCATATGTTTATTAAACTACATGTGTGCCATCCTCCATGAACATATATATATATATATGTATGCTTCTGTGAACACTGAGTATGTAAAAACTGCAATGTTAGCCTTCGAAATTTAACCCATTGAATAGAGGATAAAAAATAGAGAAGATCCATATATAATTTGTGACAAACGGACTTCGTATGATAAAATTATCAAGGATCGAAATTTGGATTCGAAAATTGGGTTAGTGAAAATTAATGTTTTAGGCTTCGAAATTGTTCCCATTGCGTAGAGTGCGAAAAATCGATGAAAATCGATATAAAATTTGCATGAAACGGACTCCGAACGGCATCGAAACGATGATCGAAATTTCGGGTTTGAAATTTGGGTTTCCGAAAACTACAATTTTAGGCTTCGAGAATGCTCCCATTGTGTAGAGCACGAAAAATCGTGCGAAATCGACATAAAATTTGTAGAAAACGGAGTTCGGACGGCTGAGATATAGACATCCGAAGTTTTCCGGCGAGCACCACCGTTTTCCAGTCGCCGGATTCTGGAAAACGGAGGCCAAAGGTTGAAGATGAAGACGACGGTTATTGCGGCGGTTGAAAAACTGCTGCATGAGAGTACCAGCACTTTCCGAAACTGTCGCTAAAAAACCGCTGGAATTAATAATTTAAAAAAAAAGGGGGGCGAAAAGGTGCCAGAACTGCCACGTGGCGCGTGTAGCCACGTGGCAGACCAGTTCGGCGCGTGGGCCACACCGCCGGACTGCTGTCGACGTGCCGCAGCCGGTGGGGCGGCGCGTGTCGCCGCCGCCGGCCGGCACAGCGGCGCGTGGGGCCCACCCGCCGCCACTCAAAAAAAAAATTTAACTTTTAGGGCCACGTATAGGCGCATTAGAGTTCCGATTGAGGTGCCGTCTGTTTCTAAAAAAAATTTTTGGAAATCAAAATTTTTTTTTCTTTTCTTCTTGGAAGTGTTTTTGGGTCCATTTTTTTTATTTCCGTGATATTGTGCTCATTTTTTTTATTCTTTTATGCGAAAAGAAATAAAAATTAGCACAAATGTAAGAGTAATTAATTCTCTTTGTTTTCTAGGAAAACAATGAAGCAAGAGGCTTCAAGCAGTTCGAAAATCACCTCTTATTCCTCTGTGGAATATTTGTATGCGGATGATGATCCATTCTTCATACTAGAGGAGGACCCAGAGGAGGACCCTGAAGAGGATCCTGAGGAACTTCCAGAGCAAGATGTGACAGGGTCGGCACCTACATTGGAAAACTTATTTCCGGTGGATCCCATTGAGTTGGATCAAGAACTCACAATACCCGACTCCAACATGGACGAGGAGCAAGAAGTGGATCAACCTCTTACCCCTTCCATAGCTATGTATATAGCTGAAAGTGATGTAGGCGCCTGAACAAACCCACTGACGTTGAGGAAATTCTAGTAGAATATGTAAACAATATGACTGACAAGAAAACCACAAAGTTCTACGTTAGAGTCATATTGGAATACGTAAGGGCAGCGAGACTGCGTAAGAGGCCCGGAGGTTGCGTCCTAGAAAAAGATTATTGGCTAATGAAATTAGAAGACGCTATGTCCGAGCGAGAAGTGCCAGTAGGAAAAGAAGATTACTATGATTTTTTTATGTTTGAAGCTTTTAAGTTCCTGTATTTTCATCTGTAAATGATTATTTTTTTTTTGGGATGTTATTGTTATTGAACATGATATTCATGCTTTTGTGAATTTTTTTTAGTTAATGAACATTTTAATTTTATTTAATGAAATTATTGAGAATTACATGTTCATATGCATGAATTTATGTATACTTTTTGTAAGTGGGAGCTTTTAGAAGATGAGACTTCTAAGAGTCGTAATTTAATAAAAGCACTTATATAGAATTCTTGATAAGATATAATGATTATTGCTTGTATCTGTGTGATGGGAGATACAAACGTATGCTCTTGATCATTGATCTTGAAATATCATTGTTTTCTACTCAAGAATAATATAAGGGCATGGCATTGTATACTTTATGTGCTACATATAACCAAACTAAAATGTTCTTTGGTACGTGTCTCTGTTAGAGAGATCGTTGAATAATGTGGGATCGATTTGTCACAGAACTAAGAATGGCATCAAAGAACATAATAGCTGAGCTAAACAAGGGGGATAAGCTTAACGGGGACAATTGGGACATATGGCATCGTAAAGTTCAATACATCTTGGAGGAACAAGATGCAATTGAACCTCTTACCGCGGTCTTGGTTGAACCTGAGATTGGGAATACGGCCCAACACAGGAGGGACCAAGAAGCATACCAGGTTTGGAAAAGAAGAAATAGCATTGCGAGAATTACCCTGTTGAGTGCAATGGCTGATGATCTGATGTGTGAGTTTGAGAGTCACAAAACCGCACAAGCTATGTGGATAGCTTTGAAAGACAAGTTTGGTGGTACCTCCACCTCCAAACTGAGAAGGTTGACGATTAAGTTCGATACCTATAAACTCAAGCCTAACACTCCAATTAAACAACATCTAAGAGAGATGGCCAACATGATCAGGGAACTGAAAGAAGCTGGACAAACACTGTCTGATGAACAGCAAGTACAAGCAGTTATCAGATCGCTCCCTGGGAGTTGGGAGCACATGAAGGTGAATTTGACCCACAATGAGAACATCACTACTTTCAGTGATGTAGCCAAGCACTTGGAGCTGGAAGATGAACGCTTGGAGGCTTATAAATCATCTGGGCAAGCCTATTACACTGAGGCTGCAAGTACTTCTCAGGCAAAGCCCAATTCCAAGAAGGGCAAATTTTTCCAGAGAAAAGGGAAGAAGGGTGGTTTTCAACCCAAGAAAGGCAAGAAACAATTCAAGAAAAAGGGAAACAAAGGTGGCAAGAAGAAGATAGACCTAGAGAAGGTCAAGTGCTTCGCTTGCCAAAAGATGGGCCATTTCGCACGGGACTGTTCCAAACAGACTGAGAGCGAAAAGGTATTAGTGAATTATGTGAATTCACATGTTTCATATGTCTCTAGCACTGTTTTTCTAACAGAACCTATTTCTTTTTCTTGGATTATTGACTCAGGCTCCACAGACCACGTAACAAGGGATCGAGGATCCTTCATCGAATACCGTCGATTGCCAAATCATAGCAGGTGGCTATATGTTGGAAACAACGCAAGGATCGAGGTCAAAGGTCTTGGCACTTGCCAATTCACTTTGCGTGGTGGAAAGACTTTGACGCTTCATGATGTGCTTTATACTCCTGACATTCGACGGAATTTGATATCTGTTAATTGTCTTTTAAAGTTTGGGTTTCATTTAAACTTTCATGACAAGGTTGTAGACTTTTTTAACAACTCAATTTATTATGGTTCGGCTTTTCTTTTAGAGAAGTTCTTTGTTTTGGACATTGTTGGAGATTGTAATTATAATGAATGCTTTGCTATTTCTTCTATTAATGTTGATATAAATGTTTGGCATTCTAGACTAGGACACATTAGTCAAAATAGAATGATTAAATTGGCCAAAGAAGGCATGTTAGGTGCAATTCCAAACATGGATATGTCATTGTGTGAAAATTGTCTAGCTGGTAAATCAACAAGAAAACCTTTTGGTAAGGGAATTAGAGCACAAAACCCATTACAATTAATCCATTCCGATATATGCGGTCCAATGAGTGTAAGGGCGAGACACGGAGCCTGGTATTCCATTACCTTCATTGATGATTACTCACGATTCGGTCACGTCTACTTGATTTCGCATAAATCCGAAGCACTTGATTGCTTTAAAAGATACCTAAGCGAGGTAGAAAATCAATTAGACAACAAAGTTAAAACTTTACGCACTGCTCGAGGTCGTGAATACCTGTCTGAGCAATTTAAACAGCTCTGTGAGGAAAAGGGGATAATCAGACAACTGACCATTCCTGGCACTCCACAACAAAATGGGGTTGCCGAAAGAAGAAACAGAACTCTTCTAGACATGGTTAGGTCAATGATGGCATAGGCAAACCTACCAATTTCATATTGGGGTGATGCTTTACTAACGGCAACCTTCATACTTAACCGTGTGCCCTCGAAATCAGTCGTTTCCACACCCTATGAGTTATGGACAAAACGCAGGCCGGATTTAAGCATCCTAAGGCCCTGGGGGTCATCATCGTATATCCATGATAAATCCCACAAGTATGGGAAATTGGGTCCCAGAGGAAAGAAATGTATCTTTATAAGGTACTCAGATCAATCAAAGGGATACGTTTTCATTGGAGAAAACGAAGATGGAACTGTGACTAAAATAGAGTCAAGAGATGCAAATTTTATTGAAACAGAATTTCCTAAACGAGGAGATGTTGACCGCACTGTTTCATTTTATGAAACAGAAGAGCAAATTAATGCAGAACAAATTGACATACCAGAGTCGTCTAGGTATGCCAATCTGAGTGGGAGCGAAATAAGGTCAACACCTAGACCTGAACAAAGGAAGAAAGACAAGCAAGTTGCTCCCGTCAGAAGGAGTGACAGGGAAATCATTCCCAAACGTCGATTTCAAATTGAAGGAGAATCTCTTCTAGTTACTCCAGATGGGGATGATGAACCCCGTTCTCTGCATAAAGCCTTGTCTAGTCCTGCTCATAATGAATGGAAAAAGGCAATGGATGAGGAAATGGATTCGATGGAAAAGAACCAAGTATGGGTGTTAGTTGATCTACCAAAAGGGCGTAAAGCTATTGGGAACAAGTGGGTTCTCAAAATTAAAAGAATGATGGATGGATCAATTGACAAATATAAGGCTAGATTAGTGGCAAAGGGGTACACACAACAGGAAGGCATAGATTACGATGATACCTTCTCACCTGTTGTGCGTTTTAACTCTATTAGACTTATTCTGGCAATAGTAAATAGTTTAGACTTAGAGTTACATCAGATGGATGTAAAGACCGCATTCCTGAATGGTGATCTGGATGAAGAAATCTATATGGAACAACCATTAGGTTTTATTGAAAAAGGAAAAGAGTCCAAAGTTTGTAAACTTAAAAGATCCATTTATGGATTGAAACAATTATCCAGGCAGTGGTATTTGAGGTTTCACAAAGCCGTAACCTCATACAACTTCCAAATGATAGAGGAAGACCACTGTGTCTACATTAAGCGGTTTGAGGGTAATTTTGTTATATTATCCTTATATGTAGATGATATACTATTGGCCGGAAATAGTCTAGATTCGATAATTGTTATTAAAGAATGGCTTTCATCGAATTTTGAAATGAAAGACATGGGTGAGGCAGAGTACATACTTGGAGTTAAGATTCAAAGAGATCGTTCAAAAAGAATCTTAACTCTTTCACAAGAGAATTACATCAACAAGATTCTTGAGCGATTCAATATGAAGGATTGCAAACCCATGAGTACTCCTGTTGCTACCGGAATGGTTTTGAGTCTCGATATGTGTCCCAAAACGGAATCAGACAAGAAAAAAATGGAAAGAGTTCCATATGCCAGTGCAGTTGGCAGTCTGATGTATGCAATGTTGTGTACAAGACCAGATATCTGTTATGCTGTTGGACTAGCGAGTAGATTCCAATCTAAGGGTACGTTTGCTTAGTAGATAGGGAAAGGGAAAGGGAGAGGGAGAGGGAATGTGTTTGATGTGTTTGGTAGTAAAAATTTAGAATGGGAAATGGAATGGGAATGTATTAAAATTACCACTTTACCCTTTATATTAAAATAATAAAAAATGAAGAAGGTTAGGATTGTGTCAAATCAAAAGGTATAATAGACATTTTATATTTTATTTCATTTTTTATTTTTTTTAAAATATTCTGACAAAGGAGAAAATAAAGTAAAAATTGGTGGGGCCCTGTGGGCCCCACCAACTTTTTTTTTTCCTTTCCCGGTTGATTTCCTGTAACCGAACATCCCCTAACCCCGGTGAGAAGCTTTGGAAAGCAGTGAAGAGGATCTTAAGATACTTAAAGGGCACTTCTGATTATGCATTATGCTATAAAGGAAGTGATTTGCGCCTTGTTGGGTACTCCGATGCTGATGTAGGCGGAGATGAAGAAGAACGAAGGTCAACTTCAGGTTATACCTTCTTACTCAACAATGGTGCCATATGCTGGAGCAGTAAGAAGCAAACGTGCATCGCTTTACATTCCATGGAAGCTGAGTTTGTGGCATGCACTGCAGCCGTACAAGAGGCTCTATGGCTGAAGAGATTTATAGAACACCTTGGATTTGGGAACGACAGTACCAATCCGGTGTTATTATACGGTGACAACACTGCAGCCATAGCCTATACCAAGGATCCTAAGTATCACAGCAAGACCAAGCATATAGATATTAAATATAATTTTGTCAGGGATTATATAGCACAAAAGATAGTTACTGTACAATACATTTCAACGAAGTGTATGATAGCAGATCCCCTGACAAAGCCAATTGGCGAACGAGTCTTTAAAGAACATATGAAAGCCATTGGCATGCAGAAAGTGTAATATGTAAACTTTGTTTTATCATTATTGAATAAAATTTGTACTTTTTTACATTACCACTTTATGCATTAGAAGTATACAATGTCAAGTATGTCGTACAGGTAGAAAGGTTGGCTCTCTCACACGAGCAACCGCCTTTGACACTCAGGTGGAATGTGCAAAGATGAGACATTTGTGTTCACCAGTAAGCCAAGAACGCTGATATGGTAGAGAAGAAACACAAAATAATATGTCGCCTTGACTGACGTGTAGCTAGTCAAGATGAGATCCACATAAACAAATATAGATCGAACATGGAAATCCCACTTCCATAAATACCTGTAGCCAGATAACAAACTCTTCAACGCCGACGTCATTTGAGCAGAGTTGAAGAATTTGGGTTTAGATGCTGAGAGTATCTAGTACTTAAGTCTGTATGGTGTTAATAATATTTTTAAAACGACGTACGCTCTTTAATAAAAGAGTAACACCATAGCATGTGATTCATACCACATGTGCTTAAAGAACCGCATAAATGGGGAAGCAAGTGAAAGGTCCCTGATTCATTGCTGTGCAAGTCCCCGGGAATCAACTTCCCATTGATGTCCTTATGACTTTGACAATATCACGAGGATATGTTTTAGCGTCTGCTACTTTAGCATTTTTTCCTATGATCATGACTTATACGATCTAAGGTATCATGCTTGGAAAGCGACTGATACATTTCTAAATGATATATGGGCGAAAGGAAGATTAACTGCAATATACACATCTGTGTTAGTATCTATGACTAGTCCCTTATGACATTGAGTAGTCATAAGTGTGGATACTGAACATACGAGGAAGGCAATCTGAGCCAAAATATTGACTCGAGAGGGATTAGTTTTGCCATGTGAAAGTGTATATAGTTAAATCTAGGACATCTGAGGCATAATTTAATATTCAAGCTACACGAAGGAGAAGGTAACTTGTTCTGGTCCTGTAAAAAGAATTTCTAGTACAAGAACCTAAATGAAGACGTCATGCCCACGCGGTCACAACAAAGGACTAAGTATGAAATTGAGAGGCGGCAGAGAGATTTAACCCACGACATATAATCCACCAAGTGTGAGTGGGAGATGTAAGTATATGGGCCAGTCCACCCTTGGTGGTTGGACCCAAGCCCAAATTGGAGAAGACCAAATAGGGCCATTATTATAAATAACAAAAGCTGTGGGTTATGGGAGTAATTAACTCCTTTTATTGTTTTGATTTAAATTATTGTGGGAACAGTTATTTGGTGAATAACGTGAAAGTGGGGAGTGGTTCCATATTTCATGACACACAATATTCTGAAGAGATTCAGAATTTCTTCTGCTTCCTCAATCTCTGCTTGCTCTACTCAAGTTCATTTGCTGTGTGACATACTCGGAGTCCATCCCGGTGACCGGAGTGTGCGTGGGTACCTGGAAATAGAGTCGGAGTCGGAGTCGCATTCTTCACAGGTACTCCCGAATCCAACAAAACTCATTTTAGTTGAAGGAAAAGAAACCATTCAAATTAAGGAAGAAATGATAACTTTTCAAAAACTAGAATCTTGGTGGTGTATAAACAGAACCTCCAACTTTCGAGGCAATGCTCGAAAAATCTAACCGTTGGAATTTTCAGTAAAAATGCAAATTAGGAAGATTAGGATGTTAGCTTTCATATGGCTTTGGAATCACTCGGATCCATTCAGTAACCAATTCAGAAAACACATTTAAATAGAGCAAGGTCAGGTTCAAAACAGAATGCAACATTGGCAAGCTTCCTTAAAATGGTCATATCTCCTTCCATACTTAACGAAATGATTTGATTCTTCTTCCTAAATCAACCTAAGACATAACATATTCTGATTATCAATTCATTTCAGCAAGTATTTTAGCCATTTAAGAGCAGTAATTTAAAAACAGTAGCCAATCATACAAAAATTCTGCATCAGTTTAGAAAACAGAACCGCAGACTTTCGAGGAAATTTCCAGACGATCTAACCGTGGGATTTTTTTGGAAAAAAACAATTTAGAAAGCTTGAGACGTTAGCTTTCATATGGCTTTGGAATCACTCAAATCTATCATCAAACGAATTCAGAAAACATGTTTAAACAGAGGAAGGTCAGATTCAAAACAATTCAGTTTATGGCTGTAAACATGCTCTACGAATTTGTCTAAATTAAACCCGATTTTTCCTTCTTTCCTTCCATGAATCCAATGATTCAATCCTTAAAATGTATATTTAAATGGTGGGTTTTAGTTTCTTAGATTCCTACAACATTTTCCTTCCATAAAACACCATTAAACTAAGCTCAAACAAGATCCAACATCATCAAACAAGTCTTCAATCTCTAGAAAGTGAAGAACATGATGAATCTTAAATCCCAAATTATACAACCAACAAATTTAGTACATCAATCATGAAATACATCCAATAGAAATGTAAAAAAAACTAAGAATGCAAGTTTATGCCTCCATTATCATCAAAGTGAAGAAATATTTCAATGAGCTTCAAAAACAACATCAAGAATGGAGGAAGATTGCTTCACCTACCTTTGATGGATGAATATAGATGAAGATGAAGCTTGAAAATGCCACTTGAGTGTTGCTCCGGTCACCGGCCACCGGATTCCGGCAAGCCACCACCTCAAATCTCCAAGTTTCTCCCTTTGAGCTCTCCTAGGGTTTGGAAGCTATTCTTTCTCTATTTTGGAGAGTGAGGGTGTCGACTAAGAGAGGGTGGGGAGGTTTAAAATGTTGACTAGGGGAAAATGACTCTTTTCTCCCTCAACTATCTATTCTTATTTTCTTTCACCCCGTAAAGTTCTATTTATTTTCTCTAAAGTCCCAATTCCTACCTTTCTTGTCAATTTAATTTCTCATCTATCTAATAAATCATTTTTTCACTCAATTCCTCATTTCTTCATCTTTTCTATCAATTTAACTCTTGTCCAACCTCGATAATCTATTTTCATTCTAGTCCTCAACTTTCATCTTTGTTATCAATTTAGTCCCTATTCTTAATTTAGCACAACTATATGCAACTAATGCATCAACCAATGTCACACACAAGCATTTTAAATTAAAACACAACATTAACAACCATCTCTTTAATTAATCTAATTTAATTAAATCTTAGAATTAAGCAGGTGATACAACAGGAGGTGATTGCATAGAAGGTTGGCCAAGGTGAGGGCTCTTTCATCTCTGCTCCTAGGGTTGTATGCTTATGTGGATTACATGAGTATGTATATTCTCTACTTGTCTGGTATGTGTTAGCTAGAGGTATAGAATGTTAAAAGAACAAAGGAACTAGAAAATAAGTTATGGAAAGTAGCTTAGATAGGAAGACATAGGAGTAGAGAGTAATTGTTTACTATGATTGTTGTGTTACAAATCCAACTCATACACTCCGGAGGCATGATGAGTGTTTTATTAAATCTTTTCCCACGACGGTGGCAAGAGTCCTTGTACGGAAGGACTAAGCTTTTATTTTGAAAACTCGTCACGACGGTGACTTAAATTATAATCATGCAAAGGGAGTTATTGGTGGGTTTCGGATTTGATTATGCTGGCGATGTGAGACATCGACTAGAACAACGTCAGATGGCACTTGAGACCTCAATTTTTATAATCACCATGACGATGGTTGTTGCCCTATCTTGGCAATAGGGTCAAAAAGGTTTTATATTGCTATGACGATAGCTTGAGGCTCAGAGACTGCATCTGGACGGGTATATGAGTTATATCCTGCTAAGGATACTCGTCAATATTAACAAGGAGAAGAATTGTTGATCCTTCAGGAATGATACAAAGAATCCTATTAATATGTGAGACTAAGGTAAGGAGACACGGGAGGAACCTACGGGTGAACCGTGAGCCTAACCTAGTAAAAGAGAAATCATCCTGTGGAGTTGGTCCAGGGTGTGTCAGTGGCCATGCTTCGAGACGTCGTGTCGTGCCTGCCATGTGGCCTGGTTGGGTAACGGACGAGTGGGCTCAAGCTATTGCCGCACAGCAAGGGGTCAGGACGTGCCACGTGGTGGCTACGTATCAGTTGTTTGATAGATAGAAGTTGATTGTGTTTGATTAATAGAATTGTCACGAGGTGACTAGTACCCAAGTGAATGGGTTAAGTATTCTTTGATTAACAGAATTGTCACGAGGTGACCAGTACCTGAGTGAATGGGTTAAGTATATTTGCCACGTGGTGGCCAGTAGCCCGAGTGTACGGGTTCGAAGTGGGAAAGCGACGTAATGGGTAGTAGATACCCCAGATGTATGCATATGATTAAGTAGATGTATGTTTAGCATCTGTGTGTATGTACAAATTATCTGTGTTTGCATATGATTGCTGATTGTGCAGCGTAGTAGTGACGTACAGGATTATGTCACCACAACGTCTTGGTTGATTCAAACATGTTGAACGTGAGAAGACCGGTATGTAAAAGCCGGCACTATATGTTATATGTTTACGTGTTGAGTGATGATGTGAATTAAATTGCTGCGTGCTTGTATCTGTAAATGCATGTGAGTGGTTGGGTGAGATATCTGTTGTTGTGTGGCCGCCAAGAATGTATGCAAATTAACAGTAACCAGTTCTTTTTGCATGTGGTTGTGTATGACTCCCGATCCCAGCGCCATGGTACCCACCTTGCGCCTGGGATGGGAGAGTCCTCACTGAGTCGCGTGGTTAAGACTCACACCTCATTTTTACTACACAGAGACAGGTTAAGCACAGGTGGAAGAAGTCTCGGTGGAGCGAGGAACGAACATAACTTTCCAAGACCCAAAACTTGTTCATGTGGGTGAATAAATTGTAATTTTTAAGTTAATTTACTTTATTATATATTATAAAGTAAAGGGTAGACGTACCCAATTAGATTGTATCACTAAATCTAGAACTGTCAGCTTCACACACCTTAAAGATCAGGATTTATTTTACTGCGATACAGGGAAAATTTGTTTTCAATATATATATATATATACATATATCTGTTGCATGTGAGTAGGATAGGCAACATCTTCGGATGTGTAGCCAGTACACAGGTTATATATATTATGTGTGTTTTGCTATATCTATATCCTGAAGCGGGACTGGCCGTGGATTTGCTTGCCTAGGATAGACCACCATTTCGGTGTAGCCATGGTATATACTGCATGTGGACGTATTTTCAATAATAGATATTCTGTCATTTAGGTGATAAGGCTTACAGGCATAGGGATATTCCCTGTGTTTGTGCCGGTCACGGTCCTCTAAATGGGGGTCGTGACAAACTTGGTATCAGAGGCAGGTTTGTCCCGGATTTAGGGTTTATGGTTTCGGGTTTGCGGTTTTGGAGTTCAGGGTTTATGGTTTAGGAATTAGGGTTTAGGGTTTAGGAATTGGGGTTTGCAATTTGAGGTTTAGGATTTGGTGTTTGGCGCTTGGGGTTTGAGGGGTTTACTATTTAGGGTTTGGGATTTAGGGATTAGGGTTGATGGTTTAAGGTTTAGGTTTGGGGTTTAGGATTTAGGATTTATGGTTTGGGGTTTTTCGTTTATGGTTTATGGTTTAGGGTTTTAGGGCTTGGGGTTTTATGTTTATAGTTTAGGGTTTAGGGTTTGTGATTTAACGTTTAGGGTTTAGGGTATAGGGTTTAGGGTTTGGGGTTTGGGATTTAAGGTTTTCGGCTGAGGGTTTAGCATTTAGGATTTAGGGTTTTTGGTTTATGGTTTAGTGTTTAGAGTTTGGGGTTTAGGGCTTCGAGTTTGGGATTTAGAGTTTAGGGTAGAAGGTGTAGGGCTTTGGGTTTAGTGTTCAGGTTTTAAAATTTATAGATTGGCATTTTGGGTTTAGGTTTAGGGTTTGGGGTTTCTGATATAAGGTTTAGGGTCTAGGGTTTACAATTTAGGGTTTTGGGTTTGGCAATTAGAGTTCAGGGTTTAGGGTTTCGTGTTTAGGGTTTCGGGTTTAGGGTTTAAGATTTAGTGTTTGGGGCTTGGGGTTTGATGTTTAAAGCTTAGTGTTTAGGGTTTGGGATTTAGGATTTTGGGTTTATGGTTTAGAGTTTTGGTTTTGGGGTTTAGGATTTAGGGTTTAGGGATTTTGGTTTAGGGTTTAGGGTTTGTGATTTATGGTATTGGGTTTTGGATTTGGGATTTAGTGTTTAGGGATTGTGATTTAGGATTTTAGGTTTTAGGTTCATGGTTTAAGGCTTAGTGTTTAGGGTTTAGGGTTTTGGATTTAGGGTTTAGGATTTAGGACTTAGGGTTTATGATTTTGGGTTTGGGGTCTGGGGTCTAGGGTTTAGGGTTTAGGGTTTGTGATGTAGTGTTTTGGGTTTTTGATTTAGGATTTAGTGTTTAGGGGTTGTGATTTAGGGTTTTAGGTTTTAGGTTTATGGTTTAAGGTTTAGGGTCTAGGGTTTTGGGTTTAGGGTTTAGGGATTAGGATTTAGGATTTTGGGTTTGGAGTTTAGGGTTTAAGGTTTAGGTTTTAGGATTTAGGATTTAGGGTTTTGGGTTTATGGTTTGGTGTTCAGTATTTGGGGTTTAGGGTTTAGGGTTTATAGTTTACAGTTTCGGGTTTAGGCTTTTGGGTACTGGGGTTTGGGGTTGGGGTCTAGGGTTTTGGAACTGAAGTTCATGGTTTAGGGTTTAGGGTTTGCAGTTTAGGATTTACGGTTTAGCGTTTAGTGTTTGGGCTTAAGGGTTTAGGTTTAGGGTTTTAGATTTTGGGTTTAGGGTTTAGGGTTTGTGATTTAGGGTTTTAGGTTTTAGGTTTATGGTTTAAGGTTTAAGGTTTAGGATTTAGGGTTTAAGGTTTAGGATTTAGGATTTAGGGTTTAGGGTTCACGGTTTATGATTTAGGGTTTGGGGTTTGGGGTTTAGGGTTTTGGGTTTAGGGTTTAGGGTTGATGGCTTAGGATTTAGGATTTAAGGTTTTGTGTCTATGGTTTGGGGTTTAGGCTTTAGGGTTTACATTTTACAGTTTCGGGTTTAGGCTTTTGGGTTTTGGGGTTTGGGGTTTAGGGTCTAGGGCTTGGGGATTGAAGTTTAGGGTTTAGGGTTTATGGTTTGGGGTTTAGGGTTTGGACTTAAGGGTTTAGGGTTTTATATTTTGAGTTTTGGGTTTAGGGTTTGGGGTTTGGAGTTAAGGATTTGGGATTTGGGGATTGGCATTTAAGGTATAGTGTTTAGGGTTTCCTATTTAGCGTTTAGGGTTTGGCGTTTATGATATAGGGTTTAGGGTTTTGGTTTTAAAGTTTTGGGTTTCGAGGTTAGGGTTCACGGATTTGTGTTGATGGTTTAAGGTTTAAGGTTTAAGGCTTAGGGTTTAAGGTTTATGGTTTAGGGTTTCTTATTTAGGGTTTATGGTTTTGGTTTTGGGGTTTGGGGTTTATGGTTTAAGATTTAGGGTTTGACATTTTGGGTTTATTGTTTAAGATAGAAGGTAAAGGGTTTAGTGTTCAGGGTTTGGGATTTAAGGTTTAGGGTTTTGGTTTAGGGTTTAGGATTTAGGATTTAGGGTTTATGGTTCAGGATTTAGGGTTTTGGATTTTGGGTTTAGGGTTTGGGGTTTGGGGTTTAGGTTTTATGGTTTAGGGGTTTCCTTATGTGGTTTAGGGTTTTGGGATTTGGGGGTTAGGGTTTAACGTCTATGGTTTGGGGATTGGAGTTTAGGGTTAAGGGTTTTGGGTTTGCTCTTAATGGTTTAGGGTTTTAGATTTTGGGTTTAGGGTTGAGGGTTCGGTGTTTAGGGTTGAGGTTTTAGGGTTTGGTGTTTAGTGTGTAGAACTTACGATTTAAGGTTTAGAGTTTGGTGTTTACGGTTTAGGGTTTTCACTTGAGGGTTTAGGCTTTAGGGCTTTGGGGTTTATGTTTTCGGTTTAGGGTTTAGGGTTTAAGGTTTTGAGTTTTGGGTTTATGGTTTAGTGCTTAGATTTTTGCGCTTTGGGTTAAGAATTTAAAGTTTCGGGTTTGGAGCTTAAACTGTAGCGACTGACTTTTAGGGCTTCGGTTTTTTATTTTAAGATTCAAGGGTTAGGGTTTAGTCTTTAGGTTTAGGATTCAGGGATTAGAGTTTATGGTATAGGGTTTAAGGTTTAGTGTTTAGGGTTTGGGATTTCGCAATTAGGGTTTACGATTTTGGGATTAGGGATTTGCTTCAGGTTTTTGTGTTTAGGGTTTGATATTTAGTGTTTAGGGTTTCGGGTTAGGATTTAGAGTTTACGGTTTTGGGTTTAGGGTATAAGATTTGGGGCTTACGGTTTACGGTTTAGGGTTTTGGCAATTGGGGTTTGTGGTCTAGTGTTTAAGGTTTGGGGTTTAGGGTTTACAATTTACAGTTTCGAGTTATGTTTTAGGGTGTAGTGTTTACGATTTGGTATTTAGGGATTAGGGTTTTGGGTTTAGGGATTAGGGTTTAAGGTTTTTGGCTTCGGATTTAGGGTTTATGGTATAAGGTTTAGGACTTATGGTTTGGAGTTTAGGGTCTAAGGTTTCGGGTTGAGGGTTTAGGGTTTAAGGTTTGAGGTTTATGGTTTGAAGTTTAGGGCTTATGGTTTGGGTTTTATGGTTTGCAATTTACAGTTTCGAGGTATGGTTGACGGTTTAGTGTTTACGGTTTGGGAATTAGGGATAATGATTTTGGGTTTAGGGTTTATGGTTTCGAGTTTGGGATTTAGGGTTTTGGGTATAAGGTTTAGGGTTTAGGGTTTAGGGTTTATTGTTCAGGGTATTAAATTTAGGGATTAGGGTTTTGGGTTTAAGGTTTAAGGTTTGGGGTTTTGGACTTAAGGTTTATGGTTTAAGGTTTTGAGGTTAGGGTTTTGGGTTTGGGGATTGGAGTTCAGGGTTTCGGGTTTAGGATTTAGGGTTTAGGGTTTCGTGCTTCGGGTTTAGGGATTTGGGTTTGGCGTTTGGGGTTAAGGATTTAGTGTTTGGGGTTTGGAGTTTGAGGTTTAATATTTAGTCTTTAGGGTTTGTGATTTGGGGTTTAGGCTTTATGGTTTAGGGTTAGCAGTTTGGGGTTTAGGATTTAGGGTTTAGGGTTTATGGTTAAGGATTTTGGGTTTAGGGTTTTGGGTTTAGGGTTTGTGATTTAGTGTCTTGGGTTTTGGGTTTGGGATTTAGGGTTTAGGGTTTATGATTTAGGGTTTTAGGTTTTAGTTTTATGGTTTAACGTTTAGGGTTTTGGGTTTAGGGTTTAGGATTTAGGATTTAGGATTTAAGCTTTTGAGTTTAGGGTTTAGGGTTTCAGTGTGTAGGGTTTAGGGTTTAGGATTTACGGTCTTGGGTTTTGGGATTAAGGTTTAGGGTTTACGATTTAGGATTTAGGGTTTATGTTTTAGGGTTTGGAATTTAGGGTTTAGGGTTTAGAGTTTTTGGTTTTGGGTTTAGGGTTTTGTGTTTTGGGTTTGGAGTTTAGGGTTTAGGATTTAGCAAATAGGGTTTAGGGTTTAGGATTTAGTGTTTAGGGTTTTGGATTTTGGGATTAGGGTTTTGGTTTAGGGTTTAGGGTTTTGGTTTTAGAGTTTAGGGTTTAGGATTTAGGATTTAGGGTTTAGGGTTTTGGGTTTTGTTTTTAGGGTTTGGGATTTGGGTTAAGGGTTTAGGATTTAGTATTTAGGATTTAGGGTTTTGGGAATAGCGTTTAGGGTTTAGGGTTTAGGGTTTGGGATTTAGGGTTTAGGGTTTTGGGTGTATGGTTTAGGGTTTAGGGTTTAGGGTTTAGGGTTTAGTGTTCTGGGTTTGGTATTTAGCATTTAGGGTTTAGGGTTTTGGATTTTGGGATTAGGGTTTTGGTTTAGGGTTTAGGGTTTAGGATTTAGTGTTTAGGGTTTAGGGTTTAGGATTTGGGGTGAGGATTTAGAATACAGGGTTTTGGGTTTATTGATTAGGGTTTAGGGTATAGGGTTTCGGGTTTACGTTTATGGTTTTGGGTTTACGATTTCGGGCTTAGGGTAGAGCGATTGGGGATTAGGGTTTAGGGTTGACAATTTATCATTTCGTGGTCTAGTTTAGGGTTTAGGATTTATGATTTAGGATTTAGGGTTTACAATTTTGGGTTTAGGTTTTAGGGTTTAAGGTTTAGGGTTTGGGATTTCGGTTTTAGGGTATAAGGCTCGGTAGTTACGATTTAAGGTTTGGGGTTTAGGATTTAGGGTTTAAGGTTTGGAATTTAGGGTTTAAGGTTTATGGTTTGGAGTTTAGGGTTTATGGTTTAGGGTTTAGAGTTTACAATTTAATATTTTGAGTTATGGTGTACGGTTTAGGGTTTACATTTTGGGACTTAGGGATTTGGGTTTTAGGTTTGGGGATTAGGGTTTAGGATTTAGGGTTTATGGTTTGGGATTTAAGTCTTAGTGTATAAGGTTTATGGTTTTGGGTTTTGGGTTTAGTTTCCAGGGTTTTAAAATTAGGGATTAGGGTTTAAGGTTTAGGGTTTGGGGTTTTGGGTTTGGGGTTTTTGATTTCAAGTTTAGGGTTTATGGTTTAAGGTTTAGGGATTAGAATTCAAGCTTCAGAATTCAGGATTTAAGGTTTCGTGTTTAGGGTTTGAGGTTTAAGATTTGGTATTTAGGGTGTGGGGTTTGAGGTTTAAGGTTCAGTGTTTAGGGTTTGGGAATTAGGGTTAAGGGTTTAAGTTTAGGATTTAGGGTTTATGGTTTAAGATTTTGGGTTCATGGTTTAGGGTTTAGGGTTTAGGGTTTTCTGTTTATGGGTTATGGTTTGGCATTTAGGGTTTTGGGATTTGGGTTTGGGATTTAGGGTTTAAGGTTAATAATTTAGGGTTTTAGGTTTTAGGTTTATGGTTTAAGGTTTAGGGTTTTGGGTTTTGGATTTAGGATTAAGGGTTTTGGGTTTGGGGATTAGGGTATAGGGTTTAGGATTTAGGGTCTTGGGTTTTGGGTTTAAGGTTAAGGATTTAAGATTTTGGGTTATGGGTTTAGGGTTTAGTCTTTAGGGTTTGGGATTTAGGGTTAAGGGTTCATGGTTTTGTGTTTTGGCTTTATGGTTTTGGGTTTTGGGTTTTGGGTTTAGTCTTTAGTATTTAGGGTTTAGGATTTAGGGTTTTGGGTTTAGGGTTTGTGATTTAGGGTTTTAGGTTTTAGCTTTATGGTTTAAGGTTTAGGGATTAGGGTTTAGGATTTAAGGATTAGGATTTAGGATTTAGGGTTTTGGGTTTAGCATTTAGGGATTAGGGTTTGGGGTTTAGGGTTTTGGGTATTGGGTTTTGGGTTTAGGGTTTAGGGTTTAGGCTTTTGGGTTTAGGGTTTAGGATTTTGGATTTAGGGTTTCAGGTTTAGGGTTTAGGATTTAGGGTCTTGGGTTTTTGGTTTAGGGTTTAAGGTTTAGGATTTAGGATTTTAGGGTATAGGGTTTGGGTTTTAGGGTTTGCAGTTTACAATTTTGGGTTTGGAGTTTGGAGTTTATGGTTTATGGTTTACGATTTGTGGTGTAATGTTTAGGGTTTGGGATTTAGGGTTTTGGGTTTAGGGTTTATGGTTTGGGATTTAGGGTTTACGGTTTACGGTCTTGGCTTGAGGGTTTTGGCTTCGGGTTCATGATTTAAGGTTTAGGGTTTAGGGTTTAGGGTTTAGGGTTTAGTGTTTTGGGTTTAGGGTTTAGGGTTGGGCTTTTAGGGTTTGGGATTTAGGGTTTAAGATTTGGGATTTAGGACTTAGTGTTTATGGTTTTGGGTTTATGGTTTAGGGTTTAGGTGTTAGGGATCGTGATTTAGGGTTTTGAGTTTCGAGTTTAGGTTTTAGGGTTTGCGATTTAGGGTTTTGGGGTTTGAGTTGATTGTTTAAGGTATAAGGTTTAGGGTTTAGGGTTTAGGGTTTTGGGTTTTGGATTTAGGATTTAGGATATAAGATTTAGGGTTTAGGGTTTATGTGTAATACTCGAGAAAAATTTCCAAAGCTTGAAATAAAATAAGAGGAAGAAAAGGGAATAAGAAATATTTTTGGGTATTTAGATTAGGACATAAAAGAAAATAAAATTTATTGGAAAGTGGAGGGATTTAATTGGGGATATTTTACCTCTTCTTTAATATAATTATTAATATTATTACTATTTAGTTATTTATGTATTTATTTTATTTATATATTTATTTTATTTATTAAAAGGAGGCCATGTGAGGGAGCTTTAAAGAAAAAGAAAGGAAGAAAATATAAGGGAGGAAATAGGAAGAGATGCTTACGGGAAGAATAGAAAGAATGAAAATAAAAAATAATGAGAGAGAAAGAAGAGAGAGAGAGAGAAAGAGAGGCGTGAGGAAGAAGAAGAAGAAGGGTTGGGGTTCGGCGGAAAAGTGACCGGGGAGAGCTAGCCGACGCCTGAAAAGTAACCGGAGCTCGGGTATGACGTCTCCTACACCTTTCACCAATCGAATCAAAGGTCGGTAGCCCCAATTTCATTCGAAACCCTCAATTCCTTCATTTTTAGAGATTTCTTCGATCCACCTTCGATTAGGTTGTTTCGAGGGTAGATTGAGACCTAGGAAGTGTTCTTGACACTTAGTTGGGGTAAGAATCGAGGCTATATCCTTGGGTTTCGCCGAATTTGAATTTGGAAGGGTTTGGGGTTGAAAATTCTAAATATTCCCAATTTGGGGATTCATTGATAAATTGGAATCGGGCTAGGATTTGAGTAGTTAGGGTTGGATTTATGTCGTCGGAATGTAGGTGAACAAAACGCGTGAGGTGCGGAGTCGAAGCCGGGGTCGGAAGGGGGCTGAAATGGGCCTAAACCAGCCCACAGCACAGCAAACGAATTGGTGTGCTGCGAGCTGGCGCTGCAGCGCCCAAACTGGCACTGCAGCGCCAGCTCTCGGGTAAATAAAGAGCTGTTGGGCAGCGCCACAGCGCCAGAATGGGCGCTGCAGCGCCCGGTCTCTTCCCAGCATGCCCAAAATTCATTTTTAAGCCAATCTGGGTTGTCCGAACTTCTATTTTCAATCCTAAACATCTTAGGACCCCCCAACCATGTCTTTAAGGATCAAAATCATTTCAAATGTCTCCTTGTCCCTCAAGAATAGAAACTTACGAAATAAGCTAAGTCCAACTTCTTAAATTTCTAAATTCCTTATACGTCGTCATTAGGGAACATTAAGTACGATACCTTAGAAGTACGTTGAGGTTTAGTAACTCAAATCCAAGGCCCCAAAAGCAACTCAAGGAAAACGATAGTTGTATCAAACCAAGTGCGATGCACTTGAGACTCTCATAGAAGAGAGGGAAGACGGATAAGACCAAGGACTCGGTTCTTGGAAACGTTTAGATGCATTTTTAGGCACGAGCATGTATATGTATATGAGTTGCATAGTGTTTGAGATGTTAACCACTTGAATGCATTCGTTAGGAAACCACGACTCGTCCGGAGCGGGAGTTACTCCAGGACAAGCGCAAGGAAGCCGTCCAGGCGAGCGGTTTCCCATCCTTGCCCTACAGGGTTGATTGAGGATGTGGATATGTGGTTTCTCTACTTGCCTGTTTGTAAGATTTGCTCAGTGGTTAACATGCTATTGTTGTTCCTAAACTATTATCCATGAAAGTATTTGTATATTTGTGTTTGACTACAAGTAAAGAGGTACTGGAGGGTATCCATGTGATTACATGAGGTACGCCAAACAGTACAAGCAAAGGGGTAAGTTGTTGATCGAGTCCGAGGTTTGGTTTACCTTATTAATTAGAAACTCATTAAAGAAATCGTGTAGAAGTTGTTAGTGAACGTCGACGTTTTACGGTAATTGAACTTAGGAAAGGCCTTAGAGCTAGGTTATAATCTAAAGAAGGGTTTGGGTATTAAATCAAGATTAAAAAGATCTCATAAATTGATTAGTGAGTCATACGGAAGTTCACACTACCTTAGTAAAGTCAATTTAGGATAGTAATGGGTAGATTGAGTCAGGATCCCAGCTGAAAGCTTGGGAAGAGAAACGAGTTAAAAGATTTGCCTGTTGAGGCCATTGCCCTAGCCTGGCACTAGGGTCAGTTAAATATTAAAACATTTCCCCGTTGAGGCCATAGCCCTAGCCTGACACTAGGGTCAGTTAAAGACTAAAACATTTGCCCGATGAGGCCATTGCCCTAGCTTGGTGCTAGGGTCAGTAAAAGATTAAAACATTTGACCAATGAGGCCATTGCCCTAGCTTGGCACTAGGGTTAGTTAAAGATTGAGACAATTTTCCAGTTGAGGCCATTGCCCTAGCCTGGCACTAGGGTCAGTTAAAGATTAAAAGAAATTGCCCGTTACGTTGTGGCCATTGTCGTAGCCTGGCACTAGGGTCAGTTGAGTGGTTTACAGTTTTCAAATGATATGTTAAAAGTGTTTACTTGTTATGAAAAGCATGATAGAGAAACATGATCCGTAGGTTTATCTATGATTTTATGTTATATTAATATTTCCTGATCGTAATATAACATTTGATAAACTGGATTTTCCTACGCATGTGATTGTGAGTGTTTCCATTTCCCCAGCTGTAGTGGTACCCGCCGCTACGCCGACGATAGGAAGCTTCTCACTGAGTCTGTTTGACTCACTCCCTCTGCTGCAATGTTTCAGATACAGGGATCGGGCAGGCATCGACGTCAGTACAGTGAGACAGACATCAGACCAACCTTACGCACTTGTTCGCGTGGGTGGACACCTTTTCATTATTTTGATTCTTTTGGTTGTACATATTATAAGATGTAAGGGTTGTATATATATATTTACAGCTTCCGATATGTACTTACTCTAGACTTGTCGGCTTCACATGTACTTAAAGACAAGGTCCAGTTTGGGGAAAAACTATGATATATGTATGAGTATATAAATTTCTGCTTGTGAATAGGATAGATTGTACGCATTGAGGCGCACGATCAATATGATATGGATATATATATTATGTGTGCTTGCTGCATGTGAATAGGATAGATCATACGTATTGAGACGTACGGTCAATATGATATAAAGATTTACATTATGAGTGCTGATATATATATATCTATACACTGGGCTAAGCTGAAGCGGTATTGAGCAAACCGCGGATTGCAGGTTAATTAGGCCGCTAGTGAGGTGTGGCCACTATTATGTTATATATATTGATTGTATAGCAGGGTAGTTATAGTTATGATTACAGGGTAAGGCTTACGGGTTTAGGGGTAAGAGCCTATTCCCGTGTCTGTCACGTACTCCCGATTTGGGGTCGTGACATTATCATTTTGGGTTTAGGGTTTGGGGTTTACGGTTTAGGGTTTAGGGTTTACGGTTTTAGGGTTTTGGTTTAGGGTTTAGGGTTTAGGGTTTAAGGTTTAGTGTTTGGGGTTTGGGATTTAGCATTTAGGGTATAGGGCTTAGGGTTTAGGGTATGCGGTTGAGGATTTAGAATTTAGAGTTTTGGGTTTGGTGTTTTGGGATTATGGTTTAGGGTTTAGGGTTTAGGGTTTACTGTTTAGGGATTAGGCTTTAGAGTTTAGGGTTTCACGATTAAGGGTTTAGGGTTTATTGTTTAGGGTTTTATATTTTGTGTTTGAGGTGTAAGGTTATACATTTAGTAATTAGGGTTTAGGATTTAGAGTTTACGGTTTTAGGGTTTACTATTTAGGGATTAGGGTTTAGGGTTTAGGGTTTAGGGAATAGGGTTTAGGGTTTCAATTTGGGTATAGGGTTTAGATTTTCAGGTTTAAGGTTATGGGATAAATTTTTTGAGTTTAGGCTTTGGGATTTACTGTTTATGGTTTAAGGTATTAGGATTAGGGTTAAGGTTTAGTTTTAGAATTAGAGGTGTATGGTTAAGGATTTGCATTTGAGGTTTAAGGTTTAGTGTTTGGGATTTAGGGAATTGAGCTTAGACTTTCGGGTTTAGGATTTAGGGTTTAGGCTTTAGTGTTTAGAGTTTGGGAGTTTGGGTTTAGTGTTTAAGGTTTGGGGTTTCGGATTTAGGGTTTAGGGTTTAGGGATTAGTCTTTAGGGTTTGGGATATAACATTTAGGGTTAAGAGTTTAGGGTTTACTGTTTGGTGTTTAGGATTTAGGGTTCAGGGATTTATGTTTAGGGATTAATGTAACATCCTTAAAATTCAAACCTATCTTTGACCAGGATTTTCTGTTTGACTTTTCTATTGTCTGTTTGACTAAACTTGTTTGTCTTTGACCCTTGCTTGTAAATAGGATGCGAAACCTTAATTAAAGGAAGAGAGACCCAAAAATCAGGGAAAAAGTGCCAGAGGAAGCCTAACCCAAACCCTAGGGACTAAATTGACAGAAAAACTTAGTTTTAGCCCTCATTGTTTTACTGAGTTAAAAAAGAGTAGAGAAGACCTATTTGACCGAAGAAAAGTACCCTAGGACACTCTAAAGACACCGTAAGACTTGACTAAAGGATCCCAACCTCAAGACAAGTCCTGAATTGACACATTTTCTCTAGAAGAAATTCAGGGAATAAAAATATAGAAATTAAAATTTGCAAATAAGCCACCCTACCTTACATAAAGCCCAAGAAAGCCCAATTTAACCCCCCACGAGACTTGAGAGATAATTAAAGGTATTGGGCAAGTTACACAATTTTAAATGTGAAGTAAATAAGAATTTAATATCAAATTAACCCCTTAAAGGTTACCCTTTTACTTGGTAACCGAAATTACCACTTTAAAGAGTCATTTAAATACACAATTATGGCCTTAACTGCAGCACATAACTTTAGGAAGCTACACATAGAGAAGAATAACCAAATTAAGACAAAAAAGACTAAGTTTAGTATGCTACAATGCCTTATAAAAGACACATTTTCCCACTCCACCTAAACTAATCCTATCCGAGGCCTATGTGATAATTAAACCGGCCAAACAGCCCCTAAGTCCCTTCCAGCACACACCATTAGGTGTCTTAATGCAAATTTACAACTACCAGGAGCTGGACACCTCACTCCCTCATCATTTCCTCCTCACATGCCTCAAGCCTCCATAAATTGAGTGAAACCGAAAGTGAGGGAGGCATCAGTTGGGAGAGTGAGATTGAAACCGAGAGGAAGCTGATAGTGCGTTTCAGAGAGAGAGCTGAGGCAGTAAAGAAGGCTGAAGGTTCGAATTAGCAGCTGGAAGTAAAGGAAGAAGCAGAAAACTCTAGCCATACCCACACACTCAAGGAACACTACTTTCATCAAGTTTGGCCCAAGAAATTCAGAGGCTCAAACCCACGGTTCTTCTCTGGAAAATCAAGGTAACATAGGGTTACCCTTCCTTCTTCATCTCTGAGTCAAGAGCATCCATTAGTGGCGGTGGTATAAGGCTCTATGACCTTCTTTTTCGTTGCTGCCATGTGAGTGTATAAGTCTCTCGATTCTTAACCAAATTGAGTGTATAAGTACTCAAAAGAAAGCTAAGAAGATGAAATTTAATAACCTCCAAATGAATTTTCCATCAGAGGCTGCCGTATAGCTGATCGTGGTCTTGAAATCCCATTGAAAATTGTCAAAACTTTGTTTTTCTGGTGTAGAATTTTGTTGTTGTATTCTGTGATTTCTGGTAGGTTGGGTTTCGAGTTGGATTAGAGTAACTTTGCAATAGATATTAGGACCATATAGCACTGGAAATCAGAACTAATCACCTATTTAAATTTCTGTTTCCATAGCAAAGAATCTCTAATTTTAAAGCTGAAGAATTTTACCTTTGCTAACATGCTTTTCTGGTTTTCTCACTGTCAAACTGCTGTAAGTCTATTCCCTATTGTTCAGGCTACAAAATTTTAACTAGTAAACCTCTGAGAGGCCTTAGAGATGTTAATTCACGGTATGAAACCTGATAGAGTAGGTTTTATGTTTTTAAAATGAAAAGGAAATGGACTTGTGATGTTCTCTTGACTTGAAATTTGCTGGTAAATCTTTTATGCATGCTGTTTCCTGATATTTGTGCTTCCCACATGTATTGCTAAGCCTCTAAATAGCCAAAAGAAAAGCTCTGAATTGATCTACAAGATTTCTAATTTTGATTAAGGAGTCTAAACATCTAAAAATGGACATTCTCATGATTTCTGTTGGAATGCCTTGCTGTCAAAATTAGTTGTGAACTTCCTCTTTGATGCCTCTTTTCTTTGAGTATGCTTACTGAGATGTGGTTGGGACTTTGTAGTAGATGCTGGTGTTGTTTTCAGAGCACATTGAGTCTTTAAATACTTGAAAATCCCGAGATTTCCTCTTAGTTCTGTTAAAATAACTTGAGTAATTTTAGTTGGTTAAGAAATGAACTTTTAGTTTTCTGTGGGATTTTCTTTACTGTCAAACCATTAAAAGATTTCACTTTCTAACTTGTTGCTGTTATAGAATGATATTGGAGGTCTTAAATATGTTAGACACTGAGAAATCAACTGAGAATAGCCAAAGTAACAAGTGAGAGACCAGATGGTAAAGATGGGGAGAAATTGTCCTATCTTGGTTAAAATGATTGCCAAGTAAACCCCAGGACTGATTTTCTAATTCTGTGTTACGTCTAAATCATGAGGCAATGGGGGAATACAGGGAAGTATGAGGGATGGTAAAGTCAAAATAACCTTAGGATGGAAAAGAAACAAGTTGAACCCTTAGTGAACTTAGAAGTCGGAATGCCAACAATAAAAGTTGGGTACTCTGATTCTGAGTGGGTAGGCCAACCTCTCCCACTCCCTAGACTCTCAAAGGAGTATTTCCAAAAAGAAAAAGGGATCAAAAGGACTTGAATTAGTGTTTGAACACCAAAGCCCCTTTAAGTGGAAAAGTGACAGGAACGTGGCAAAATCACTGCATAAATCTCACCACTGTATTGATATGGCTGCACTCACTTGCTGTGAAAGTCATAAATGACCCTAGCCTGATGAGGGAAAGTTACTTAGGGGTTGACAGAAGCCAGAACAGAAAAGAGCTAGTAATAGGGACCAAAACGAAACAAAAACACTATTTTTCTTACTATTTTTAAAAGCTAGGTGATCTGAGTTATTTTACAGGAGTCAACTATCCATTCTGACTCTATGTAATATTAGGGTACTCTGTATAAGTTTGGAAGAGGCCAGAGCAGTCTATAACTATTTTTAGACACATAAATCACTATTCTAAAGAAGTTTTAAAAGAAAGAACTTTCGCTACAAAAGTATGGTTCTTGTATTCTTTTGATTAGTGAAAATTTTACAAGCAATTCATATTTAGTCTAGTGAAGCTTGTTGTAACCTTGTTTCAGCTTGAATCAACTCAGAGTTAAAATTGGGTCATAAAAGGGACCATTTTGAAACAAAAACTTGAGAGAATCCCAAAATTCGTATTTTGACTGAATTTCTAGTTGAATTTTGCTGGAAACTTTTCTGGATGTGTGTAGTGGAAGCTAAATGACTAATTTGTATGGCTGGATGAAGTTAAGTTGGTTGGAATTGTCTTTATTTAAATTACTTTGGAAGAAGGACCTTTTTGATAAAGATTGAGGAAATTGAGTGTCAGAGTGTAATTTTCTTCCTTGAAAAACTAGCTGAACCTGTTAAATGCATGATGAAGATGGCTCTAACGAAATTTCATGATATATGAATGCTTGTGTGAGAAGTTATGCATCTTACTTGCTACACAAGTTATATTTGACGTTGTGGTTGACTTTGTATGACTTTGTGTTGTCTAAATGCAAAGTTGACCTGTTTAAAATAGTCTACTTAAGTGTGTGGCATCCAACTATGAAATTGAGATTTATCATGCATCTGTGAACTGATATGCCCGGAAAGGCAGGTATTTTAGCATACATTTGTGCGCATGCCCTAGAGTGGCAAAATTGTGATTAATAATATGCCCTGGAGAGGCAAGTGATTGGCAACTAAATAAACATTGCCTATGAAAACTTATGTTATATAATTATGATCTGTATGGAAAGGACACACTAGGTTGGCTAGGAATGCGTCTGGGACTGAGCTGTCTAGCAACTAGTAAGGAAATAATCCCCTCCAGGACTAGTGATCCTAAGGTTTTAACTTTGTCCGCACACCGGGGGATGCACTGGGATGTTGGGTAATTCCTGTGGCTTATATGGGCGGACATTACTATATTGGTAAGTCGATTTTTGTCCTGTTTCATTATATTGCTTTTGTTGATGGTAATGGTTTAGCCAGTTGTACAGGTCCTGGAGAGATCTGGTATTTGGCATGGCTGAAAAATACATGTGATGGTAAATGTGCATACATTCAAAAAAAAAAAAAAGAGTATTCTACCTGTTTAAGGCTTTTTCAGTATAATAACATATTCTAAATCCATGAGTGGAAATATCATGTAATTGAAATTGAATAGTTAAGAACTGCACTTAATTGTTGTATGTACCTATTAATTGTGAAGGAAGTTTTTCAGTATTCTTAGTAATGCAGTTGAACCACTAATTAGTTCTAATAAAACTGGTAATCTACGTTACTGGGATTTTATATCTCACAACGTTAGTGTGTTCAGATGCCCAAGTACCTCCTGCTAATTGAGATAGAAGTGGAGATATTGGAAGTCCCATTCTTGGGCTACTTCCAGATACTGAAGGCCGTCAACATCCTCTTCTTTTTCCCCTAGGTGGACATGAACACCCCCGGGACCGAGAAAGGATGTCTGCTGGATAGCTAGCAGAGGAGCTTGACTTTTTGGCTGTGACTTAGGAGTCACACTTATTTTGGGACTATAAAGCTAACTATTTAGGCTTGCGTGCCACTAACTATTAAACTTATTGATGTATGTATATATGGATGTATGCGGTAGACATAGCTTATATACTGATTAGGTAATGCATGGAGGTTACTACCTCGCTTTATCTGAATATCCTTGTATGTTCTGAAAATGATTTTCGGAGAGACCGAGAATAACAAACACGTAACATCTCATTTCATAGGTTAAATAATCAATCGAGAGTAAGAGATCGTTGGGGTAACACTTGACTTTTAATACTCCCATTTGAAAAGAAAGGAAAAAAATTGGACAAGGATTTTAAGAGTTAAGTTAAATAACCTAATTCTGCAAATGAAATCAGTTAAGAAACTAGGATGTTACATTATAGTATCAGAGCACAGTTTTTAGAACTCTTCTGTTTCGTAGGTAGAATAGCCTAACATGAACGCTGATTGAATAAACTTAGCTGATCATGACAGTTTGTGTGAACTGAGTCTATGTTTGTGCTGGGAACCCTAGACTGTTACATGTCTGCTCTATTTGCTGTACTTTTCTCTATTTAATAGTATTATTGAGTTTGATCACCTTGGTGATGTTCTTGTTTAGGAAAAAGCTACTGCAAATTCCAGGATAGGTGCTGACAATAGACAACCTGAAAGTGACTTGATTCGTCAAATGATGCACGCATTTGAGAACATGGCACAAGCAATGAAGGACCAAGCCACGGTGACGCGGTTGAGCAGGCTAAAGACCCGTTGCAAATTTCAAGTGGACCAATCACAAGAACTCGAGCTAAGAAGATCAATGAAGCAATTATTGGGCTAGCGCGAGAGACTTGGGAGAAGCAATTAGCGATTGGACCAGAAAATAATGATGAAAACGTCATTAATTTATTAAGGGCTGAAACTGGAGTTCCTCAACCTGAATTGGGCTTAAAGACTTAACCTTAAAGAGTATGGACCAAGTCCTACATATATGAAGATTCTTTTGGGCCTAAATAATCACATTTTGGGCTTAATATGGTGATTATAATTAGGATTTTATTTAGTGCGAATTTTGATAATTATTAGTTGCTTATTTTGAATTTTAAGTTATCTTTTAAATTTTAGAATCATTAGGATTTGGTTTCCTAGTTTTATTAAATTAACCTAGGGTGTGTTTGCTTATATACAGCATTGTACCTAACATTTTAAAGTCAAGTTATGAATTTTATGAGAATTTGAATTATACATCTTGAGAGTGGATTTCTCTCTAGGGTTCTTCATTGAACTAACAGACTTATCGAGGTTTGATCATCCTTGTGGTGTCTTCTAACACTTCGGGTCCTTGTTCGTTCGAGTTGAAGTGTTCAAGTGGATCGTTCGACCTTTGTTTAGCTTACTTGGGGTAAGAATATTTCAGATTGATTGTGGGTTCGTGGGGTCAATCCCTAGTGGGTTCGCATCATTTGGTATCAGAGCTTCAACCCTAAACAAGGTCACATCTATCCTTTTACTGTTTTTCGTTTTCGTTCATCACATACCAAAAACAAATTGTTCCTTTTCGTTTTTTTTGTTTACCTTCACTCCTACCCGTAATCTTAAATCATTGTGTCTTGTACGTGGAGATATAGAAATTTCCACAAACATTATTTTTTTTCTCATTCTTCAAATTTTGGTCTAAAGTTGCATCTTTGTTCTCTTTGTGTTTAGTAGTTCGTTTCTCTATTTTCTGAAAAAACAAAGCAAAAAAAGAAAAAAATAAAAAAATAAATCGAAAAATAAATCGAAAAAAAAACCAAAAAAAAAAATCATTCAAAAAAGAAAGAAGTGCAAAAAAAAGAGAAACAAAGAATAATACTACTTGTTTTTGAGATTTGTATTCTTAAAGTCCTGGGTTCCTTTCAAAATCTCACTTGAATGCCCTTTGATTTTTTTTTACAAATCCTAAGTGTGAAGTTGACTTTTGCAAGGGTTGATAGTCTTGATTAAAGTTGTCTAGTTCTTTAAAGAGCCTCAAGAGGAATAAAGAGTGGTAAAAGGCAAGAGTGTGTGAGATTATTATCGTGGGAAAAAGCCATATAGGAGTGAAACACGAGCGTGAGTGACATTTGAAAAAAAAACAAAGTGTGAGGAAATTTATTTCACTAACATATTTTTTTTTAGATTTCAATGGCTAATACAGGTGACGAATCAAATGGAGATAGAAATCCCAAGAATTCAGACATCACCCTCATTGCATTGTGGCAACAACTTGAACGGATGAACGTTGTTGTAGGAGACATTAAGGATAGGTTGGATAGACAAGATGAGTGGATTGCAAATCTCCAAGGAAATTGATTGAATCATAGAAGGCACCACAGGCGAAGGGAGGTTTCTACGAATGAGTTTGAATATGAAAACGATGGCTCAATGCCCTCACTTGAAGATAAATAGTGATTTGGGAATTAAATATGCTGAGGAAGGAGAATGCCTTGTGGTGGGAAGAGCTTTGAATTGTCAAATTAAGTAACTTGAGTTGAATGAGCAGCAGGAAAACATTTTTCACACGCGTTGTCTTGTTAACAACAAAGTGTGTAGTTTGATAATTGATGGCAGAAGTGTCACAAATGTTGCTAGTACTACAATGGTAGAGAAATTGAATTTGCCTATCATTCGACACCCAGACCGTACAAGTTGCAATGATTGAAAGAATGTGGGGAAATTAAGGTTGATAAGCAAGTTTTAGTTTCTTTTTTAGTAGGCAAGTATTGTGATGAAATTATGTGTGATGTTGTTCCTATGCATGCTGGGCATATACTTTTTGGGAAGACCTTGGGAGGTTGATAGGAAGGTTAAGAAGGATGGGTTTACCAATAGATATTCTTTTGTAATGAACGACAAACCCATTACTCTTGTACCCTTGACTCCAAAACAAGTGTTTTAAGATCAAATCAAGCTGAAAAATGAGAGAGAGAAAAATGAGAGTGAGCTGAAAATTAAGAGTGCAAAAGAGAAAAAAATTGAGAATTCGAAAAATGAAATTCAAAAGACAGAAAAGAATGAGAGTGAGCAGAAAAATGAGAGTGAAAAAGAGAAAAAAAGTGAGAGTTCAAACAAAGAAATTCAAAAGGGAGAAAAAAAAGTGAGAGTTCAAACAAAGAAATCCCTAGTGGGTTCGCATCACTCGGCATCTTCCGAGGTACTCTGCCAGGCCCTGGAAAATCATAATACCCCAAACCCTGATCAACATGATAATGGGCACCATGAGGGGAATAACCTGGCGTGGGCTGATTTCCAAAAGGCTATGCCTTCGGTATTCAAAGGTACCTATGACCCTGTTGTAGCTGAGGAATGGTTGAGGGAGTTAGAAAAGTTGTTCAATGTTCTTCATACCCCTGATCAACAAAAAGGAGCCTTCACAGTCTATCAACTGCAAGGTGAGGCTGAGCATTGGTGGCAAGGAGACAGACATTTACTTGAGGGTAGGAACCGCCCCTTGACCTGGGAAACCTTTAGGAAAACCTTTCTAGCAAAATACTATCCAGAGAGTGTTCAGAAGGAGAGGGAGATTGAATTTCTGTAGCTGAAAGAGAGGGGGAGACCCTTTCATGAGTATTTGGCTAAGTTTGAGGAACTTGCCAAATTCTCTACCTACCTGAAGTTTAGGCATCAAGAGGGATGGAAGGCAGCCCAATTTGAGGCTGGGTTAGACCTGAATATAAAAACCCAAGTAGCTCCGTTAGAAATAAAGAACTATGCGGAGCTACTCAACAAATGCCGCATCATTAGCAAAAACTTGAGTGATAGGGCTGCAGTAAACCAAAGATTCAATCGGAGACCCGAAAATAACCTAAATGTGAGGAAACCAAACTTCAAACCTGCCCAGGTATGTACCAATAGAACTGCCCCTACTGGAGTGAACCGTCCTCGATGTGCCAAATATAATAGGGAACACTACCCTACTCAGCCCTGTTTCACCTGCTACCGATGTGGGAAACCATGGCACTTTCACAAGGCATGCAAGGCCAAGGAGCCTGTAGGGAACGAAAATCGAACACCGGCTGTTGGAAGAGTCTTTGCTGTGGACAGGGTTTGAAATGAACAAACTGAGGATCTCATAGAGGGAACGGGTAAGATTCAAAACACTAATTTTAAAATTCTATTTGACTCAGGAGCCACTCATTCTTTCATTTCTGAAACATGTGTGAAAACCTTAAATTTTTCTGGCCAACCCTTATTGTACGAATTGCATGTTTCTACCCCTTTGGGGAAAAGATTGATTGCCACCCATACTTGCTTAAACTGTCCCATCATTATTCAATTATAAATTTTTTCATGCAAACCTTATCTGTTTGAATATGTCCACCATAGACATAATCTTAGGAATGGATTGGTTATCTAAGAATCGTGCTATTTTAGATTGCCCTGCTAAATCTCTGATCTCTTTAAATGGTTTTACTGTTGAAGATCCTAGAACTTTAAGTCTAGAGGAGAGAATTAGTCTGATTCCAGTAGTAAGGGATTTCAGTGACGTTTTCCCTAATGAAATACTTTAGTTGCCTCCCAAGAGAGAAATAGAATTCTCCATAGATCTTATGCCTGGGATTGGACCTATATCTATCACACCTTACCATATGGCTCCACCTTAATTGCAGGAGTGGAAGGCCCAAATAAACGACTTGCTGAGCAAGGAGTTTATTAGACCTAGTGTTTCACAATGGGGAGCCCCAGTCCTTTTTGGGAAAAAAAAGGACGGAAGCCTTAGACTCTGTATAGATTATAGGCAGTTAAATAAGGTGACCATCGAAAACAAATATCCCCTACCCTGCATAGATGACTTGTTGGACTAGTTGCGAGGAGCGACTGTGTTTTCAAAAATCGACCTTAGATCAGAATACCACCAGATGAGTTCCTAGTGATGCCATTCGGGCTAACTAATGCCCCTGCGGTGTTCATGGATTATATGAACCGCATTTTCTGACCTTACTTAGATCAGTTCGTCGTAGTGTTCATTGATCACATTCTGATTTACTCTCGTAGTTAAGAAGAGCATCAAGAACATCTTGCATTGGTATTTCAAGTACTACGAGAGATACAACTATACGCCAAGATAGAAAAATGTGAGGTTTGGTTAGAGGAAGTAAAGTTTCTAGGGCATGTGATCAATAAGCAAGGCATAGCTGTAGACCCTAGTAAGACAGAGACTGTTAGGAACTGGGAAAGATCTCAAACCGTGACCGAAATTAGAAGCATTTTGGGTTTAGCTGGGTACTATAGGAGGTTTATTAAGGGATTTTCTGAAATAGCCCTCCTTATGACAAGATTGACCAGAAAGAACACTCCTTTCAAATGGTCAACGGAGTGCGAGGCAAGCTTTCAAACTCTGAAGGATAAGTTGACCACACCCCCTGTGCTTCCCATGCCTGACCCATCGGAGCCTTTCGAGGTATACACTGATGCCTCAAGGAAAGGACTTGGCTGTGTGCTTATGCAAAATAAGCAAGTGGTGGCGTATGTATCACGACAACTTAAGCCTGATGAAGAGAACTACCCCACCCATGACCTAGAATTAGCGGCCGTAATCTTTGCAGTAAAAATTTGGAGACATTTATTATACAAAGCTAGGTTTACAATCTTCTGTGACCATAAGAGCATTAAGTACCTTTTTGATCAGAAGGCGTTGAACACGAGACAGAGGAGATGGGTAGATTTATTGAAAGATTATGACTTTGAGCTTAAGTACCACCCTGGGAAAGCCAATGTAGTTGTCGATGCCTTAAGTAGGAAATCCATTCAGATAGCCCACTTGATGGTCGAGGAGATTAAAATGATTGAGAAATTTAGAGACCTAGGCTTGAATACGGTGCTGACCATTGAAAAATTAGAGATGAATGAGTTTCGAATAGAGTGCGACCTGAGGGCTCAAATCAAGGAAGCCCAAATTAAGGATGAAACACTAGTTGCCTTAAGGAGACAATCCGATTTTCACGAAGCTGAGGACGGGATACTGTTGTTCAGGGAGAGAATAGTAATTCCTAGTGACCCTGGTTTGAGGAGTAAGATATTAGATGAAGCCTATAGGAGCATGTATACCGTTCATATCGGTATGATCAAGATGTACCAAGGCTTGAAAAAGAAATTTTGGTGGCCAGGGATGAAGAAAGACATAGTCGAGCATGTGAGTAAGTGTTTGACTTGCCAACAAGTCAAAATAGAACACCAAAAACCCTTGGGAATGCTACAACCTTTAGCTATACCCGAGTGGAAATGGGATCAAATTACAATGGACTTCGTAGTAGAACAACCTCGAACCCCTTCCAACCATGACCCTATCTGGGTAATCGTGGATATACTCACAAAGTCTACTCAGTTTTTACCCATTAGGATCAATTTTTCCTTAGGAAAATTAGCCCAACTTTACATTAAGGAAATAGTGAGGCTTCATAGAGTGCCAACTAGCTTAGTGTCCGACAGAGATCTCAGATTCACCTCGCGATTCTGGCAGGCTTTACAGAATGCCTTAGGGACACAATTGAGGTTTAGCACATCATACCATCATCAAACTGATGGCCAGTCAGAGAGAACAATTGAAACTCTCGAGGATATGCTCCGATCATGTGCATTAGAGCAAGAAAGCACATGGGATGCCTACTTGCCATTGGTAGAATTTGCCTATAACAACAGTTATCATTCTAGTTTAGGCATGGCACTATACGCAGCCCTCTACAGAAGAGAGTGTAGGTCCCCACTTTGTTGGATGGAAGTCGGTGAGGAAAGAGGGTTAGGGCAAGACATAGTTCGCCAGACTATAGAATAACTCCATATGCTTAGGGAAAAGATAAGAGTTGCCCAACTGAGGCAAGAGAATTATGCCAATTAGATGAGAAAACCACTGGAGTTCAATGAGGGAGACCATGTATTCCTCAAGGTAACCCCAATGACAGGCATAGGAAGATCAATAAAAGCGCGAAAATTACATCCGCAATTCATAGGTCCCTATCAAATTCTTAAGAGAATCGGCCCGGCGGCATATCAAATAGCCCTACCCCTAAAGTTGTCTTACCTCCACAATGTGTTCCATGTTTCTCAACTTCGTAAATATATTCCTAACCCTTCAGATGTAATCAAGACTGAGCCAGTAGAATTGAAAGAAAATTTAACTTACCCCTCAATCCCTATGAATATTATAGAGTTTGAGAGCAGGCAACTCTGGAGCAAGATCGTTCCATTAGTCAAAGTGTTGTGGCAAGATGTTTCGACACAGTAAATGACTTGGGAACGCGAAGAGGACTTGACACAACAGTATCCAGCATTATTTGCAGGTACATTTTTAAATTATGGGGCCAAAATTCTAATAAGAAGGGGAGTATTGTAATATCCTGAATATTCAAACCTATCTTGGACCAGTATTTTCTGTTTGACTTTTCTGTTGTGTGTTTGACTAAACTTGTTTGTGTTTGACCTTTCTTGTAAATAGGATGAGAAACCTTAATTAAAGGAAAAGAGACCCAAAAATCCGGGAAAAAGTGCCAGAGGAACCCTAACCCAAACACTAGGGACTAAATTGAAAGAAACACTTAGTTTTAGCCCTCTTTGTTATACTGACTTAAAAAAGAGTAGAGAAGGCCTATTTGACCCAAGAAAAGTACCCTAGGTCACTCTAGAGACACCCTACGACTTGACTAAGGGACCCCAACCTCAAGACAAGTACTGAATTAACACATTTTCTCCAGAAGAAATTCGGGGACTACAAAGATAGAAATGAAAATTTGCAAATAAGCCACCCTAGCTTAATTAAAGCCCAAGAAAGCCCAATTTAACCCTGAAAGACACTCAAAACTACCCTATTAAGTACCAGCCACGAGACTTGAGAGAGAATTAAAGGAATTGGGCAAGTTACTCAATTTTAAAAGTGAAGTAAATAAGAATTGAATATCAAATTAACCCTTAAAGGTTACCCTTTTACTTGGTAACCGAAATTACCACTTTAAAGAGTCAATTAAATACCCAATTATGGCCTTAACTGCAGCAGAGAACGTTAGGAAGCTACACATAAAGAAGAATAACCTTTTTAAGACTTAAAAGCCTAAGCTTAATATAGTACAATGCCTTATAAAAGACACATTTCCCCACTCCACCTAAACTAATCCTATCGGAGGCCTAAGTGATAATTAAACCGGCCAAACAGCCCCTAGGTCCCTGCCAGCACACACCATTAGGTGTCTTAATGCAAATTTCCAACTACCAGGAGCTGGACACCTCACTCGCTCATCATTTCCTCCTCACATGCCTCAAGCCTCCATAAATTGAGAGAAACCGAGAGTGAGGGAGGCATCAACTAAGAGAGTGAGATTGAAACCGAGAGGAAGGCGAGAGTGAGTTTCAGAGAGAGAGCTGAGGTAGTAAAGAAGGCTAGAGGTTCGAATTAGCAGCTGGAAGTAAAGGAAGACACAGAAAACTCTAGCCATACCAGCACTACCTTCACCAAGCTTGGCCCAAGAAATTTAGAAGCTCGAACCCATGTTTCTTCTCTGGAAATTCAAGGTAATGTAGGGTTATCCTTCCTTCATCTTTGAGTCAAGAGCATCCATCAATGGTGGTGGTATAAAGCTCTATGACCTTCTTATTCGTTGCTGCCATGTGAAGCCCTATTCTGGGCAGTGTTGTTTCAAGAGAGCATAACTCTCTCGATTCTTAACAAAATTGAGTGTATAAAAATTCAAAATAAAGCTAAGAAGATGAACTTTAATAACCTCCAAATGCATGTTCGATCATAGGATGCAGTACAGTTGACCGTGGCCTTGAAAACCGACTGAAAACTGTCAAAACTCTGTTTTTCTGGTGTAGAATTTTGCTGATGTATTCTATGATTTCTGGTAGGTTGGGTTTCGAGTTGGATTAGAGTATCTTAGCAATAGATATTAGGACCATATAGCACTAGAAATCAAAACTATTCACCTATTTAAATTTCTGTTTCCATAGCAAAGAATCTCTAATTTTAAAGCTGAAGAATTTTTGCCTTTGCTAAGATGCTTTTCTGGTTTTCTCACTGTCAAACTGCTGAAGTCTACTCATAATGTTCAGGCTGCAAAATTTTAAATAGTAAACCTTTGAGAGGCCTTAGAGATGTTAATTCACAGTATGAAAACTGATAGAGTAGGTTTTGTGTTTTTAAAATAAAAAAGAAATGGACTTGTGATGATGTCTTGACTTCAAATTTGCTGGTAAATCTTTTAAGCTTGTTGTTTGCTGATATTTGTGCTTCCCACATGTATTGCGAAGCCACTAAATAGCCAAAAGAAAAGCTCTGAATTGATCTACAAGATTTCTAATTTTTGATTAAGGAGTCTAAACATCTAAAAATCGACATTCTCATGATTTCTATTGGAGTACCTTGCTGTCAAAATTAGTTGTGAACTTCCTCTTTGCTGCACTCACTTGTTGTGCAAGGCATAAGTGACCCTAGCTTAGTGAGGGAAAGTTACTTAGGGCTTGACAGAAGCCAAAACAGAAAAGAAATTCTAAATGAATGAACTTTTGCTGCAAAAATATGGTTCCTGTGTTGTTTTGCTTTATGAAAATTGTACAAGAAAGTCCTATTTAGTCTAGTGAAGCTTGCTGTAACCTTGTTTCAGCTTGAATCAACGCAGAGCTAAAATTGGGTCTTAATAGGGACCATTTTGAAAGAAAAACTTGAGAGAATTGTCTTTATTTCAATTACTTTGGAAAAAGGATCTTTTTGATAAAGATTGAGGTAATTGAGGGTCAAAGTGTAATTTTCTTCCTTGAAAAACTAGCTGAATCTGTTAAATGCATGATGAAGATGCCTCTAATGAAATTTCATGATATTTGAATACCTGTGTGAAAAGTTAGGCAAGTTACTTGCTACACAAGTTATTTTTGACGTTGTGGTTGACTATGTTTGACTTTGAGTTGACTAAATGCAAAGTGGACCTGTTTAAAGTAATCTATTTAAGTGTGTGGGATCCAACTCTGAAATTGACATTTAACATGCATATGTGAATTAATATGTCCTGAAAGGCAGGTATTTTAGTATGCATTTGTGCACATGCCCTGGAGAGGCAAAATTGTGATTAATAATATGCCCTGGAGAGGCAAGTGATTGGCAACTGAATAAAAATTACCTGTGAAAACCTATCTTATATAATTATGATCTGTATGGAAAGAACACACTAGGTTGACTAGGAATGCGTCCGGGATGTAGCTGTCTAGCAAGTAGTGAGGAAATAATCTCCTCCGGGAATGGTGATCCTAAGGTTCTAACTTTGTGCGCACACTGGGAGACGCCCTGGGATGTTGGGTGATTTCTGTGCCTTATTTAGGCGGACTTTACTATATTGGTAAGTCGGTTTTTGTCCTGTATCATTAGATTGCTTTTGTTGATGGTAATGGTTCAGCCAGTTGTATAGGTCCTGGAGAGATCTGGTATTTGGCTTGGCTGATAAATACATGTGATGGTAAATGTGCATACTTTCAAAAAGAAAGAGTATTCTACCTGTTTAAGGCATTTTCAGTATAATTGCACTTAATTGTTTTATGTACCTATTAATTGTGAAGGATGTTTTTCTGTATTCTTAGTAATGCAGCTGAACCACTAATTAGTTCTTATAAAACTGGAAATCTACGTTATTGGGATTTTATATCTCACTACGTTAGTGTGTTTAGATGCCCAAGTACCTCCTGCTACTTGAGATAGAAGTGGAGCTGTTGGAAGTTCCATTCTTGGGCTACTTCCAGATTTTGAAGGCCGTTAACATCCTCTTCTTTTTCCCCTCGGTGCACATGAACACCCCCGGGACCTAGAAAGGATGTCTGATGGATAGCTAGCAGAGAAGCTTGACTTTTTGGCTGTGACTTAGGAGTCACGCTTATTTTGGGACTATGAAGCTAACTATTTTGGCTTGCGTGCCACTAATTATAAAACTTATGGATGTATGTATACAGATTAGGTAATGTACGGAGGTTAGTACCTCGCTTTATCTGAATATCCTTGTATATTCTGAACATGATTTTGGGAGAGCGCGAGAAGAACAAACACGTAACTTCTTGTTTCTTACGTTAAATAACTAACCTAGAGTAAGCGATTCTTGGGGTAACACTTGACTTTAAATAGTCCCATATGAAAAGGAAAGAAAAAATTGGACCGGGATTGTAAGAGTCACGTTAAATAACCTAATTCCGCAAATAAAATCAATTAAGAAACTAAGACGTTACAATTAGTGTTTAGGGCTTAGGGTTGAGTGCATAGGGTTTAGGGTTTAGGGTTATGGGTTTAGCATTTAGGGTTTAGGGTTTGGGCTTTAGGGTTTAGGGTTTGGGGTTTGGGGTTTTGGGTTAATAGTTTCAGGTTTGGGGTTTACGATTTACAATTGACTATTTCAAGTTTAGGGTTTCGGGTTTTGGGTTTTGGGGATTTTGGTTTAGGGTCGAGGGTTTGGGGTTTGGACTCCTGGGTTTAGGGTTTAGGGTTTTAGATTTTGGGTTTTACGATTTAAGGTTGGTATCTAGGGCGTTTAGGGTTTAGGGTTTGAGGGTTAAGGGTTTTATGTTTAGGATTTAAAGTTTAGGGTATTGGGTTGAGGGTATGGGGTTTAAGGTTTTGGGTTTTGGATTTAGGGTTTAGGGTTTAGGGTTTAGGGTTTAGGTTTTAGGTTTTAGGGTTTGTGATTTAGGGTTTTGGGTTTAAGCATTGGGGTATAGGACTTAGAGTTTCAGGTTTAAGGGGTTTGGGTTTAGGTTTTATGATTTAGAGTTTAGGGGTTAGGGTTTAGAGTTTTGGTTTTAGTATTTAGGGTTTAGTTTTTAGAGTTTACGGTTTTAGGGTTTATGATTTAAGGTTTAGTGTTTAGGGTTTAATATTTAGTGAATGGGGACTAGGTTTTATATTTAGTATTTGGGGTTTAGGGTTTAGGCTTTAGAGTTTAGTGTATTTGGATTTAGTGTTTAGGGTTTAGGGTTTATTATTTAGTGTTTAGGGTTTACGTTTAGGGTATAGGGTTTAGTGTTTCAGGTTTAGGGTTTAGGGATTATTTTGTTGAGTCTAGGCTTTGGGATTTAGGGATTATGTTTTAAGGTATGGGGATTGGGGTTAGGGTTTAGTGTTGGGATTAAGGGTTTAGGGTTAAGGGTTTAGGCTTTAGGGTTTAGGACTTAGGATTTAGGGTTTGGGGTTTGCGTTTAGGGTTTGGGATTTAGAGGTTACGGTTTATACTTTTGGGTTTAGGGTTTAGGTTTCAGGCTTTAGTGTTTCGGGTTTGGGATTTAGGGTTTAGAGTTTATGGTTTAGGGTTTATGGTTTAGGGTTTGGGATTTAGGGTTTAGGGTTTAGGGTTTAGGGTTTAGGGTTTGCGATATAACGTTAAGGATTTAAGGTTTGGGGTTTAGGATTTAGCGTTTAGGGCTTAGGGTTTTAGTTTTAGGGATTAAAGTTTAGGGTTTAGGGTTGAGTGTATAGGGTTTAGGGTTTGGGGTTTACGATTTACAATTTACAGTTCCGAATTTAGGGTTTAGGGTTTTGAATTTTGGGTATTGGGGTTTAAGGGTGAGGGCCTAGGGTTTGGGTATTAGAGTCTTGGTTTAGGGTCTAGGGTTTAGTGTTTAGGCTTTAGGGTTTCAGATTTTGGGTTTTAGGTTTACAGTTGGTGGTTACGGATTGGGGATAGGGTTTTAGGTTTAGGGTTCATGGTTTAGTGTCTAAGTTTTAGGGTGTGTTTTAGGAATTAATGATTCGGGGTTTGAGTATAGGGTTTGGGGTTTAAGGTTTTGGTTTTCGGGTTTATGGTTTTGGGTTTTGGTTTAGGGTTTTGTGTTTATGGTTTAGTGTTTAGGGTCTATGATTTAGTGTTTAGGGTTTTGGGGTTGGTGTTTAGGGTTTAGGGTTTAGGGTTTGGGGCTTAGGATTCAGGGTTTAGGTTTAGGGTTTAGGGTTTAGTGTTTAGTGTTTTGGTTTTTGGGTTTATGGATTTGTGTTTAGGATTTAGGGTTTTAGGTTTGCGGTTTAAGGTTTAGGGTTTGGGATTTCGAGTTTAGGGTTTTGAGTTTATGGTTTAAGGTTTAGTGTTGACTATTTAGGCTTTAGGATTTAGGGTTTTGGGTTTTGGGTTATGGGTCTAGGGTTTAGGATTTAAGATTTAGGGTTTAGGGTTTAGTGTTTAGGGTTTAGGGTTTGGGATTTAGGGTTTAGGGTTTAAGGTTTGGGATTAAGCATTTAGGGTTTAGGCTTTGGGGTTTAGGATTTAGGGTTTATGGTTTAGTGTTTATGGTTTAGGGTTTAGAGTTTTGGGCCTAAGGTTTAGGGATTAGAGTTTAGGGTTTCGGATTTAGGTCTTATGGGTTAGGGTTTAGTGTTTAGGGTTTAGTGTTTAGGTTGTCAAGATTAGGGATTGGGGTTTAGGGTTTACTATTTATAGTTTCGGATTTAAGGGTTAGGGTTTTGGGTTTGGGGTTTAGTGTTTGGAGTTTAGGGTTTAGTGTTTAGGTTTTAGGGTTTTGGGTTTAGGGTTTGATATATAAGGTTTAGGGTTTAGGGTTTAGCGTTTCGGGTTTAAGGTTTGGGGTTTAGGGTTTGGGGTTTAGGGTTTAGGGTTTAGGGTTTAGGATTTTGGGTTTTGGCATTTGGGATTTAGGATTTAAGGTTTGGGTTTTATAGTTTTAGGTTTTGGGTTTACGGTTTAGAGTTTGGCTTTTAGTGATTAGTGTTTAGTGTTTAGTGTGTGATGTTTAGGGTTTAGGGTTTGGGATTTAGCATTTAGGGATTAGGGTTTGGGGTTTAGAATTTAGAGGTTAAGGTTTTAGAATTAGCGTATTTTGTTTAGGGTTAAGTGTTTAGTGTTTCGTGTTTAGGGTTTAGTGTTAAGGGTTTAGGGTTTAGGGTTTAAGGTTTTGGATTTGGATTTAGGATTTTGGGTTTAGGCTTAAGGCTTTAGGGTTTAGTCTTTAGGGTTTGGGTTTAGGGTTTGGGGTATAGGGTTTAGGGTTTACATTTAGGGTTTGGCATTTACAGTTTATGGTTTAGGGTTTAGCGATTGGGGTTTGGGGTTTAGGGCTTCAGTATATAGTTTCGAGTTTATGATTTATGGTTTAGTGATTATTGTTTGGGATTTAGGGAATAGGTTTTTGGATTTACAATTTATGGTTTAGGGTTTGGGATTTAGGGTTTAGAGTTTAAGGTTTAGGGTTTAGGGTTTACAGTCTAGGGTTTAGGATTTAATGGTTAGCGTTTTAAATTTAGGGATTAGGGTTTAGGGTGTGGGGTTTAGGGTTAAGGGTCTAAGATTTAAGGTTTAAGGATTGGGGTTTTGGGTTTATGTTTTCAGGTTAAAGGTTTACAATTTAAAGTTTCAAGTTTAGGGTTTAGGGTTTTGGGATTAGAGTCCTGGGTTTAGGGTTTAGGGTTTGGTGTTTAGGGTTTAGGGTTTCAGATTTTGGGTTTAGGTTCAAAGTTTAGAGTTTTGGGTTTATGGTTCAGGGTTTACGATTTTTGGTTTAGGGTTTAGTGTTTGGGATTTAGGGTTTAAGGTTTTTCATTTATGGTTTAAGGTTTAGGGATTAGGGTGTTGGATTTACTGTTTCGGATTTAGGATTTAGGATTTAGGATTTAGGGTTTAGGGTTCAGGATTTAAAGTTTAGGGCTTTAGGGTTTACTATTTAGGGTTTAGGGTTTAGTGTTTAGTGTTTAGGGTTTGGGGAATAGGGTTTAGGGTTTAGATTTTGGGTATAGGGTTTAGAGTTTCAAGTTCAAGGTTTAGGGATAAGTTTTTTGAGTTTAGGCTTCGGGATTTAGGGTTTATGGTTTAAGGTATGAGGATTGGGGTTAGGGTTTATATTTTGGAATTAGAGGTTTAGGGTTTGCATTTGGGATTTAAGGTTTAGGGTTTAGGGTTTAGGGATTAGGGTTTATACTTTCGGGTTTAAGATTTAGTGTTTAGGCTTTATGGTTTAAGGTTTAGGGTTTGGTAGTTAGGGTTTAGGGTTTAGGGTTTAATATTTGGAGTTTGGGATTTAGGTTTTAAGGTTTATGGTTTAAGGTTTAGTTTTTAAGGTTTAGGATATAACGTTTAGTGTTTACAGTTTGGTGTTTAGGATTTAGGGATTAAGGTTTAGGGTTTAGGGTTGAGTGTGTAGTGTTTAGGGTTTTGGGTTTAGCGCTTAGGGTTTAGGTTTTGGGGTTTAGGGTGTAGGGTTTGGGGTTTAGGGCTTTGGCTTTTGAGTTTTGGGTTTCGGGTTTACGATTTACAGTTTACAGTTTCGAGTTTAGGGTTTAGAGTTTTGGGGTTTGGGGTTTTGGGTTTAGGGTCAGGGTTTGTCGATTGGAGTCCTGGGTTTTGGGTTTTAGATTTTGGGTTTAGGGTTTACGGTTGATGTCTAGGGTTTAGGGTTTAGGGTTCAGGGTTTGGTGTTTAGGGTTTAGGGTTCAGTGTTTAGGGTTTAGGCTTTGTTATTTTGGGTTTCGGATTATAGTTTTGGAGTTTAGGGTTTGGGGTTTAGGGTCTAGGGTTCAGGGATTACAGCTTTGGGTTTTGGGTTTAGGGTTTAAGGTTTAGGGTTTAGTGTTTGGTGTTTAGGGTTTGTGGTTTTGTATTTAGGGTTTTGTGTTACGGCTTAATGTTTAAGGTTTGGGTTTAAGAATTTGGATTTTGGGTTTAGGGTTTACAGTTTAGGGTTTAGGTTTACAATTTAGGGTTTTGGGTTTAGGGTCGACGGTTATGGGCTTTGGGTTAATGGTTTAGGGTTTAGGGTTTGTGATTTTAAGTTTTGGGTTGTGGGATTTAGGAATTAGGGATTTTAGTTTATGGTTTAAGGTTTTGGGTTTAGGGATTAGTGATTAGGGTTTGGGATTTAGGGTTTAAGGTATATGGTTTAGAGTTTATGGTTAATGGTTTAGGGTTTGGGGATTTGGGTTTTGGGTTTATGGTTTAGGGTTTAGGGTTTAGTGTTTAGCATTTGGGATTTAGTATTTAGGGTTTGGGGTTTAGGATTTAGAGTTTAGGGTTTTTGGGGTTTGCCTTTAGGGTTCAATGTTTAGAGTTTAGTGTTTACGATTTAGGAATTAGAGTATAAGGTTTAGGGTTTCAACTTTAGTGTTTAGGATTTAGGGTTTAGGGCTTTATATTCAGTGATTGGGGTCTACGGTTTTATATTTAGTGTTTGGGGTTTAGGGTTTAGGATTTAGAGTTTATTGTTTTTGGGTTTAGTGTGTAGTGTTTAGGGTTTACAAGTTAGGGTTTAGGGAATAGGGTTTAGGGTTTACATTTAGGGTCTAGGGTTTAGTGTTTCAGGTTTAGGGTTTAGGGCTTAATTTGTCGAGTGTAGGCTTTCGGATTTAAGGTTTATGGTTTAAGGTATGAGGATTGTTGTTAAGGTTTACTGTTGGGATTCGGGGTTTGGGGTTAAGAGTTTAGGCTTTTGAGTTTGGGATGTTGGATTTCGGGTTTCGAGTTTGGGATTAGGATTTGGGGTTCAAGGGTTACGATTTGTACTTACGAGTTTAGGGTTTGGGCTTTGGAGTTTAGGGTTTAGGGTTTAGGGTTTTGGGATTAGGGTTTAGGGTTTGGGGTTTGGGATTCAGGGTTTAGCGTCTAGAGTTTACGGTTTGGAATATAACATTAGGGGTTTAGGATTTGGGGTTTCGGGTTTAGGGTTTTACGTTTAAGGCTTAAGGTTTAGGGTTTAGGGTTTAGGGTTTAGGATTTTTGGGTTTGTGGTTTAGGGTTTTGGGTTTAAGGTTTAGTGTTTACGGTTTAGGGTTTGTCATTTAGGGTTTAGGGTTTAGGGTTTAAGGTTTAGGGTTTGTGATTTAGGTTTAGGGCTTAGGGTTTAGGGTTTGGGGTTTAGGGTTTGGGATTTAGGGTTTAGTGTGTTTGGTTTATGGTTTATGGTTTAGGATTTAGTTTTTAGGGTTTGAGATTTAGCATTTAGGGTTTGGGGTTTAGGGTCGAGAATTTAGGGTGTAGAGTTTAGGGTTTAGGGTTTGGTGTTTATGGTTTACGGTTAAGGGTTTTAGATTTTGGGTTTAGGGTTTTCGGTTCGTGTTTAGGGTTTTGGGTTTTGGGTGTTAGATTTAAGGTTTGGGGTTAGGGTTTAAGGATTAGGATTTTGGGTTTCGGGTTTAGGGATTTGGTTTTATGGTTTATGGTTTAGGTTTTATGGTTTAGTGTTTAGGGTTTAGGGTTTAGGGTTTTGGGGTTAAGGTTTGAGGTTTAGGGTTTGGGATTTAGGTTTTATGGTTTTGAGTTTATGGTTCAAGGTTTAGGGTTTAGTGTTTAGGGTTTGAGATTTAGGTTGAAGGTTTAGGGTTTAGGAATTAGGGTTTAGGGTTTCGGTTTTGGGAAATAGGGTTTAGGGTTTCGGGTTTACAATTTTGGGTTTTGGGTTTGGGGTTTGGGATATAGCATTCAGGGTTTAGCATTTGGGGTTAAGGATTTAGGGTTTATGGTTTATGGTCTTCAATTTGAGGTCTTTGATTCAGTGTTTAGGGTTTAGGGTTAAGGGTTTTGCGTTTAGGGCTTAGGGTTTGGGGTCAGGGTTTTGGGGTTTAGGTTATAGGGTTTGGGGTTTAAGGTTTATAGTTTACAGTTTCGAGTTTAAGGTTTAGGATTTGGGGTTTACGCTTTAGTGTTTAGGGTTTACGATTTGGGGTTTAGGGTTTAGGATTTGGGATTGGGGTAAAGGCTTAGGGTTTTGAGTTCACAGTTTTGGGTTTAAGGTATCGGCTTTGGGATTTAGGGTTTGGGATTTTGGGTTTATGGATTTGGTTTAGGAGTTTGGGTTTAGTGTTTAGGGTTTGCGATTTTTTGATTTTGGGATTAGGGTTTGGGGTTCAGGGTTTAGGGTTTACGGTTTGGGATTTAGGGTTTAGGGTTTTGGGTTTTGGGATTAGGGTTTAGGGCATAGTGTTTAGGGTTTACGTTTAGGGTTTGGGGTTTAAGGTTAAGAGTTTCTCGTTTAGGGTTTAAGTTTTGGGGTTTAGGGTTTACGATTTATAGTTTCGAGTTCATGGTTTAAGATTTAGTGTTTAGTGTTTGGGATTTAGGGATTAGGGTTTTGGGTTTAGGTTTTAGGGTTTGGTGTTTAGTGTTTAGGGTTTTAAATTTAGGGATTAGGGTTTCGGGTTTAGGGTTTAGGGTTTCGGGTTTAGGATTTAAGATTTAGGGTTTAGGTTTTAGGTATTTACGGTTCGAGGTTTGGGATTTGCGCTATAGGGTTTAGGGTTTTGGGTTTAGGTATTTGGGGTTTAGGGTTTAGGGTTTAGGGTTTTCGAGTTTGGGGTGTAGGATTTGGGTATTGGTGTTCAAGGTTTAGGGTTTAGGATTTATTGTTTAGGGTTTAGGGTTTGGTGTTTAGGGTTTAGGATTGAGTGTTTGGGGTTTGAGGTTTGGAGTTTAGGATTTAGGGTTTGGGTTTTGGCGTTTGGGTATAAGGTTTAGTGTTTAGAGTTTGGGATTTAGGGTTAAGGGTTTAGGGTTTGGGGTTTAGGATTTAGGATTTACGGTTTAGGGTTTAAAGTTTAGGGTTTAGGGTTTATAGTTTATGGTTTAGGGTTTAGGGTTTAAGGTTTAGGTTTTAGGGTGTTGGGTTTAGGGTTTAGGATTTAGGATTTAGGAATTAGGATTTAGGATTTAGAGTTTAAGGTGTAGCATTTTAGGGTTTGGGTTTTGGTTTTTAGATTTTATGGTTTCGGGTTCGAGATTTAAGGTTCAGGGTTTTGGGTTAAGTGTTTAGGGATTATGGTTTGTATATTGGGGTTTGGGGTTTTGGGTTTTGGGTTTTGGGATTTAAGATCTACGGTTTGGGGATTCCAGTTCAAGGATTAAGGTTTAGGGATTAAGATTTCGGATTTAGGCTTTAGGGTTTGGTTTATAGGGTTTAGGGTTAAGGGTGTGGTGTTTAGGGTTTAACATTTAGGGTTTAAAGTTTAGGTTTTAGGGTTTAGGGTTTAGGGTATATGTTTAGGGTTTTGGGCTTTGGGTTTATGGTTTAGTGTTTAGGGTTTGTGATTTATGGTTTAGGATTTAGGGTTTAGAGTTTGGGGTTTGGCATTTTGTTGTTAGGGTTTCTAGTTTAGGGTTTGGGGTCTTGGGTTTTTGATTTTGGGTTTTGGGTTTAGGGTTTATAGTTGACAGTTTCGGGTGTAGGGTTTAGGGTTTAGGGGTTTGGGGTTTTGGGTTTAGGCTTTAAGGTCTAGGGTTTCGGGATTGGAGTTCAGGGTTTAGGGCTTAGGATTTTGGGTTTAGGGTTTAGTGTTCAGGGTTAAGGGTTTTAGATTTTGGTGTTTAGAGTTTAGGATTTAGGATTTAGGGTTTGTGGTTTAGGATTTATGATTTATGATTTAGGATTTAAGATTTAGGATTTAGGGTTTGGGGTTTAGGATTTAAAATTTAGGGTTTAAGGTTTTGGGTTTAGGGTTTTTGGTTTAGGGTTTGAGGATTAGGTTTTAGGGTTTAGGGTTTTGGGTTTAGGGTTTCGGAATTCGTGTTTAAGGTTTATGGTTTAGGGTTTATCGTTTGTGATTTAGAGTTTAGGGTTTAGGGTTTGGGGTTTAAAGTTTAGGGTTTGGGATTTAGGGTTTAGGGTTTTGAGTTTATGGTTTAATGTTTACGATTTAGTGTTTCGTGTTTAGGATTCAGGGTTTATGGTTTTGGGTATAGGGTTTAGGATTTAGTATTTAGGGTTAGGGTTTAGGGTTTATGGTTTTGGGCTTAAGGTTTGGTGTTTAGGGTTTGGGATTTAGGGTTTAGGGTGTTAGGTTTATGATTTAGGGCTTGGGGTTCAGGATTTAGAGTTTAGGGTTTTAGGATTAAGTTTTTTGTTTTAGGGTTTAGGATTTAGTGTTTCAGGTTTAGGGTTTAGGGTTAGGTTTTAAGGTTTACTGTAAAGGGTTTAGGATTTAGTGTTTGGGCTTTAGGGTTTAGGGTTTAGGGTTTTGGATTTGGATTTAGGGTTTAGGGTTTAGGTTTCAGGCTTTCGCCTTTATTGTTTAGGGTTTTATATTTAGTGCTTAGGGTTTAGGGTTTAAGGTCTGGGGTATAGGGTTTAGGTTTTATGTTTAGGGTTTGGCATTTACGATTTAGGGTTTAGGGTTTAGCGATTGGGGTTTGGGGTTTAGGGTTTATGTTTGGGATTTATGATTTACAACTTATCATTTCGAGCTATTGGTTTAGTGTTTACTGTTTACTGTTTGGGATTTAGGGATTACGGTTTTGGGTTTAGGGTTTCGGCATTAGGCTTTAGCGTTTGGGATTTAGTGTTTAGGCTCTATGGTTGATGGTTTAGGGTTTAGAGTTTAGGGTTTAGGATTTAATGTTTAGGGTTTTGGGGTTTGAAGTTTACAGTTTACTATTTGGAGTTTAGGGCTTAGGGTTTAGGGTTTTGGGGTTTGTGGTTTAGGGTCTATGGTTTGGGGATTGGAGTCCTGGGTTTAAGGTTTCAGGTAAGGTTTTTATGGTTTAGGGTTTTAGATTTTGGGTTTAGGGTTTACTGTTCGTGGTTAGGGTTTAGGGTTTGGTGTTTAAGGTTTAGTGTTTAGTGTTTGGGATTTAGGGTTTTATGATTTAGGTTTAAAGTTTAGGGTTTAGGGTTTTGGGTTTTGGGTTTATGGTTTATGGTTTAGGGTTTAGGGTTTAGGGTTTCGGGATTTGGGTTTACGGTTTAGTGTTTAGGATTTAGGGTTTAGGGTTTAGGGTTTGGGCCTTAGGATTTAGGGTTTAGGTTTTGGGTTTAAGGTTTAACAAATAGGGTTTAGGGTTTAGGTTTAAGGTTTAACAATTATGGTTTAGGGTTTAGGGTTTTCGGTTTATGGTATTGGGTTTAGGGTTTATGGTTTAGGGTTTAGGGTTTAGGGTTTTGGGATTATGGTTTAGTGTTTATGGTTTATGGTTTGGGGTTTAAGGTTTTGGGTTTGGGATTTGGGGTTTAGGTTTTTGAGTTTATCGTTTAAGGTTTAGTGTCTAGTGTTTAGGGTTTTGAGTTTTGTATTAGGGTTTAGGATTTAAGATTTAGGCTTTAGGCTTTAGTGTTTAGGGTTTAGGGTTTGGGATTTAGGGTTTAGGGTTTAGGGTTTATGGTTTTGGGTTTGTGATGCAGGGTTTAGGGTTAAGGGTTTAGGTTTTCGGGTTTAGGATTTCCGATTTTAGGTTTAGTGTTTAGGGTTTAGTTTTTAGGGGTTAGGGTTTAAGGTTTAGGGTTTAGGGTGTAGAGTTTGGGGTTTCGGATTTAGGGTTTACGGTTTAGGGTTTGGGGTTTAGGATTTAGGGTTTAGGTTTTTGGGATTAGGGATTGGGGCTAGGGTTTAGTATTTACAATTTCGGGTTTAGGGGTTAGGGGTTAGGGTTTTGGATTTGGGGTTTAGGGTTTTGGGTTTAGGATTTAGGGTTTATGGTTTACAGTTTAGGGTTTGGGGTTTGGGGTTTAGGGTTTAACGATCGGCATTTAGGGTTTAGAGTTTACAATTTATAGTTTCGAGTTTATGGTATAGGGTTTAGTGTTTACTGTTTGGGATTTAGGGATTAGGATTTGGGATTTATGGTATAGGCTTTAGGGTTTGGGATTGAGGGTTTTGGTTTTAAGGTTTATGGTTTTGGGTTTAGAGTTTAGGGTTAAGGATTTAATTTTTAGGGTTTTCAATTAAGGGATTAGGATTTTTGGTGTAGGGTTTAGGCTTTAGGCTTTAGGCTTTAGGCTTTAGGGTTTTGGGTTTAGGGTTTAGGGTTTAAGGCTTACAGTTTGGAGTTTCGAGTTTAGGGTTTAGGGTTTGGGGTTTAGGGTTTAGGGATAGGGTTTGGGGATTATAGTCCATGGTTTAGGGTTTAGGGTTTGGTATTTAGGATTTAAGGTTTTAGATTTTGGCTTTAGGCTTTACGGATGGTGCTTAGGGTTTAGGGTTTAGACTTTAGAGTTTTGGGTTTATGGTTCAGGGTTTACGGTTTTTGGTGTAGGGTTTACTGTTTGGGATTTAAGGTTTAAGGTTTTGGGTTTATAGTTTAAGGTTTAGGGTTTAGGGTGTTGGATTTAGGGTTTAAGGTTTGGGGTTTAAGGTTTAGGGTTTTAGGTTTCACGGTTTGGGGTTCGCGATTTATAGTTTAGAGTTTGGGTTATGGGTTTAAGGATTAGGGATTGTGAATTGGGGTTTAGGGTTTTGGGTTTTGGGGTTTGATGTTTAAGTTCTAGTGTTTGGCGATTAGATTTCAAGGTTTAAGGTTTAGTGTTTAGGATTTAGGATTTCGGGTTTAGGGTTTGGTGTATAGGGTTTAGGGTTTAAGGGTTAGTGTTTAGGGTTAAGGATTTAGGGTTTGGTGTTTAGGGTTTATGGTTTTGGGTTTTGGGTTTATTGTTTAGGGTTTATGATTTAGGGTTTAGGGTTCATGGTTTAGTGTTTAGGGTTTAGGGTTTTGGGTTTGGGGTTTGGGTTTTAAGCTTTAAGGTTTGGGATTTAGAGGTTAGGGTTTATGGTCTAGGGTTTAGGGTTTAGTGTTTAGGATTTGGGATTTTGGATTTTGGGTTATGGTATAGGATTTAGGATTTAGTGTATAGGTTTTGGGGTTTTTGGTTTAGGCTTTGGGGCTTAGGGTTTAATATTTAGGGTTTAGGGTTTAGGGATTAGTGTTTAGGGTTTGGGACTTAGCGTTTAGGGTTTAAGGTTTACGGTTTGGGGTTTAGGGTTTAGGGTTTACGATTTAAGGTTTATGGTTTAGGGTTTGGGTTTGGGGTTTTGGGTATAGGGTTTTGGGATTAGGGTTTGGGGTTTAGGGTTTACAGTTTAAAGTTTCGCGTTTAGGGTTTCGCATTTCGGGTATAGGGTTTAGGGTTTAAGGTTTGGGTGTTTGGTATGTAGGTTTTCAGTTTAGGGTTTGAAGTTTATGGTCTAGGGTTTATGATTAAAGGTTTAGGTTTTAGCCTTTAGGGATTAGGCATTAGGATTTTGGGTTTATGGTTTAGGGTTTAGATTTTAGGCTTTAGGGATTTGTGATTGGGATTTGGGGTTTCAGGTTTAGGGTTTATGGTTTCGGGTTTAGGGTTTTACGTTTGGGGTTTACAGTTTCAGGTTTACCATTTTGGGTTTTGGGTTTTGTGGTTTAGGGTTTGGAGTTTGGGGTTTAGGGTTTAGGGTTTAGGGTCTAGGGTTTGGGGATTGGAGTTCAGGGTTTACGGTTTAGGGTTTAGAATTTAGGATTTAGGGCTTAGTGTTAAGGGTTTAGGGTTTTAGATTTACGGTTTAGGGTTTCGGGTTTGGTATTTAGGGTTTAGGGTTTAGGGTTTGGTTTTTAGGCTTTAGGATTTAGTATTTAGGTTTAGGGTTTAGGATTTAGAATTTTAAGTTTAGGGTTTAGGGTTTGGGGTTTATGGTTTACGGTTTAGGGTTTAGGGTTTGGTTTTGGGGTTTAGGTTTTAGCATTTAGGATTTAGGGTTTAGGGTTTTGAGTTTATGGTTTTGGGTTTTGGGTTTAGGATTTAGTGTTTGGGGTTTGGTATTTAGTGTTTAGGGTTTTGGGTTTAAGTTTTAGGTTTTAGGATTTAGAGTTTAGAGTTTTGCATTTAGGGTTTGGTGTTTAGGTTTGGGATTTAGGGTTTAGGGTTTTGGGTTTATGGTTTATGTTTTAGGGTTTAGGGTTTACTGTTTACGGTTTGAGATTTAGCGTTTAGGGTTTAGGGTTTAGAGTTTGGGTTTTAGGAATTAGAATTTAGTGTTTTAGGTTTAGCGTTTATGGTTTAGGGTTTACAGTTAAGGGTTTTGGGCTTAGGGATTAGCGTTATGTGTTTAGGATTTAGGGCTTAGGGTTTAGGGTTTAGGGATTTGGGTTTAGGATATATGGTTTAATGTTTAGGGTTTAGGGTTTTGGGTTTGGGGTTTTAGGGTTAGGGTTTAGGGTTTTGAGTTTATGGATTAAGGTTTAGATTTAAGGGTTTAGGGTTTAGGGTTTGGTATTTACGATTTAGGCTTTTGGATTTATGGTTAAGTATTTTGGATTTTGAGTTTAGGGTTTAGGGTTTATGGTTTAGGATTTAGGATTTATGTTTTTGGTTTTTAAGTTTAGGGTTTAGGGTTTAGTGTTTTGGGTTTATGGTTTGAGGTTTAGGGTTTTGGGTTTTGTGTTTATGGCTTAAAGTTTACGGTTTAGTGTTTAGGGTTTGGGATTTAGGGTTTAGGGTTTTGGGTATAGGGTTTAGGATTTATTATTTAGCGTTAGGGTTTAGGGTTTATGGTTTTGGGCTGAGGGTTTAGGGTTTAGGGTGTTGGGTTTATGATTTAGGGCTTGGGGTTCAGGATTTAGAGTTTAGGGTTTTAGGATTAGGTTTTTTGTTTTAGGGTTTAGGATTAAGTGTTTAGGGTTTAAGGTTTCATGTAAAGGGTTTAGGATTTAGGGTTTATGGTTTAGCGTTTAGGGTTTTGGATTTGGGTTTATCGTTTGGGGTTTAGGTTTTAGGCTTTCGACTTTAGTGTTTAGGGTTTTATATTTAGTCCTTAGGGTTTAGGGTTTAGGGTTTACATTTTGTGTTTGGCATTTACAGTTTAGGGTTTAGAGTTTAGCAATTGGGGTTTGGGGTTTAGGGTTTATGTTTGTGATTTATTGTTTACAATTTATCATCTCGAGTTATTGGTTTAGGGTTTAATGTTTACTATTTGGGATTTAGGGATTACGGTTCTGGGTTTAGGGTTTCGGCTTTAGGATTTAGAGTTTGGGATTTAGAATTTAGGGTCTAAGGTTTATGGTTTAGGGTTTAGAAATTCGGTTTTAGGATTTAATGTTTAGCGTTTTAAATTTAGGGATTAGGGTTTTCGGTTTAGAGTTTATGGTTTGGGTTTACGATTTAAGCTTTAGAATTTAGGGTTTAGTGTTTGTGGTTTGGGATTTTGCTATTAGGGTTTGGGGTTTACAATTTACAATTTACTGTTTCGTGTTTGTGGCTTAGGGTTTTGGAGTTTGGGGTTTGGGGTTTAGGGTCTAGGGTTTGGGGATTGGAGTCCTAGGTTTAAGGTTTCGGGTTTAGTGTTTATGGTCTAGGGTTTTAGATTTTAGGCTTAGTGTTTATGGTTCGTGTTTAGGGTTTAGGGTTTAGGGTTTAGTGTTTGGGATTTAGGGTTCTATGTTTTAGGTCTAAAGTTTAGGGTTTAGGGTTTAGGGTTTTGGGTTTATGGTTTAGGGTTTAGGGTTTAGGGTTTAAGATTTGGGCTTTATGGTTTAGTGTTTAGTATTTAGGGTTTACGGTTTAGGGTTCGGTGTTTTGGGTTTACGGTTTAGGGTTTTGGGCTTCGGATTTAGGGTTTAGGTTTTGGGTTTAAGGTTTAACAATTAGGGTTTACGGTTTAGGGTTTTGTGTTTTCGGTTTATTGTTTAGGGTTTAGGTTTTATGGTTTTGGGTTTAGGGTTTATGGTTTTGGGTTTATGGTTTAGTGTTTAGGGTTTAGGGTTTTGGGTTTGGGGTTTAAGGTTTAGGGTTTAGGATTTGGGGTTTAGGGTTTTGAGTTTATGGTTTAAGGTTTAGTGTCTAGTGTTTAGGGTTTGGGATTTAGGGTTTTGGGTTTTGGATCTAGGGTTTAGGATTTAAGATTTATGTTTTAGGGTTTAGTGTTAAGGGGTTTGGGTTTAGGGTTTAGGGATTAGTATTAAGTGTTTAGGATTTAGCTTTAGGGTTTAGGGTTTAGGGTTTATGGTTTAGTGTTTAGGGTTTAAGTTTGTGATTTAGGGTTTCGAGTTTTGGGTTTGTGGTTTAAGGTTTAGGGTTTAGGGTTTTGAGTTTATGGATTAAGGTTTAGGTTTAAGGGTTTAGTGTTTAGGGTTTGGTATTTAGGATTTAGGGTTTTGGATTTAGGGTTTAGGGTTTTAGGTTTATGGTTTAGGGTTTGGTGTTTAGGGTTTAGGGTTTATGGTTTAGGGTTTAAGGTTTATAGTTTTGAGTTTAGGGTTAAGGGTTTGGGGTTTACAATTTACAGTTTCGGGTTTATCTTTTTGGGTCTTGGGTTTTGTGGTTTGGAGTTTGGGGTTTTGGTTTAGGGTTTAGGGTTTAGGGTCTAGGGTTTACTGATTGGAGTCCAGGGTTTACAGTTTAGGGTTTAGAATTTGTGGTTTTGGGCTTAGTGTTTAGGGTTTAAGTTTTTAGATTTTCGGTTTAGGGTTTCGGATTTGGCATCTATGATTTAGGGTTTAGGGTGTAGTGTTTGATGTTTATGGTTTAGGGTTTAGGGTTTTAGTGTTTAGGGTTGGGGTTTATGATTTAGGGTGTAGGGTTTACGGTTTACGGTTTAAAGTTTAGGGTTTACGGTTTAGGGTTTGGAGTTTATGTTTTTGGGTTTAAAGTTTAGGGTTGACGGTTTTGGGTTCATGGTATTGGGTTTATGGTTTATGGTTTAGGGTTTAGGGTTTTGGGTTTATGGTTTAGGGTTTAGGGTTTGTGATTTAGGGTTTAAGGTTTTGGGTTTGGGGTTTAGGTTTTAGAGTTTGCGAATTAGGTTTTAGTGTTTTGAGTTTATGGTTTTGGGTTTATGGTTTATGGTTTGGGATTTAGTGTTTAGGGTTTTGGGTTTATGGTTTAGGATTTGGGATTTAGGGTTTTGGGTTTTGCATTTTGGGTTTGGGGTTTAGGTTTGGGACTTAGGGTTTAGGGTTTTAGGTTTATGGTTTAGGGTTTGGGGTTTAGTGTTTAGGTTTTGGGATTTAGCGTTTAGGGTTTACGGTTTAGAGTTTAGGGTTTAGGATTTAGATTTTAGTGTTTTAGGTTTAGCTTTTATGTATTAGGGTTTAGGGTTTTGGGTTTAGGGTTTAGGGTTTAGGGTTTAGTGTTAAGGGTTTAGGATTTAGGCCTTAGGGTATAGGGTTCAGGGTTTAGTGTTTAGGGTTTAGGATTTGTGATTTAGGGTTTAGGGTTTGGGGTTTGGGGTTTAAGGTTTAGGGTTTAAGGTTTAGGGTTTAGGATTTAGGGTTTAGGGTTACGTGTTTGGGGTTTGCAGTTTGGGTTTTATGATTTAGGGTTTGGGGTTTTAGGATTGAGGTTTAAGGTTTAGTGTTTATGGTTTGGAATTAATGGTTTAGGGTTCATGGTTTATGGTTTACGGTTTGGGGTTTAGCATTTTGGAAGTGGGTAAGGGCTTAGGGTTTGGAGTTAAGGGTTTAGGGTTTATGGTTTAGGGTTTGGGATTTATGGATTTGGATTTTGGGTGTATGGTTTAAGGTTTTGGGTTTAGTGTTCAGGATTTTGGATTTAGGTTTTAGGGTTTGGGGTTTGGGATTTAGAGTTTAGGGTTTTGCGTTTAGGTTTTGGGGATTATGATTTAGGGTTCAAGGTTTATTGTTGGGGGTTTGGGGCTTATTGTTTCCAATTTCGAGTTTATAATTTAGGGTTTAGCATTTAGGGTTTAGTGTTTAGGGTTTAGGATTTAGGGTTTAGGGTTTAGGCTTTGGGGGTTTCGGGTTTAAGATTTAATGTTTAAGGTTTAGGCTTTAGGGTTTAGTGTTTAGTGTTCTGGGTGTAGCGATTAGGGTTTAGGGTATAGGGTTTAGGGATAACGGTTTGGGGTTTACCATTTGGGTTTGGAATATACAGTTTCGAGTTTGTGATTTAGGGTTTTGTGTTATTCTTTGGGATTTAGAGATTCGGGCTTTGGGTTTAGGATTTAAGGTTTAGGGTTTAGGGTTTAAGGTTTAGTATTTAGGGTTTAGGGTTTAGGGTTAAGAGTTTGGGGGTATGGATTTAGGGTTCTGGGTTTCGGGCTTAGGGTTTAGGTTTTAGGGTTTCGAGTTTGGGGGTTTAGGGTAAACAATTTTAAGATTATGGGTCTGGGGTTTAGGGTTTACAGTTTCAGTTTCGGGTTTAAGGTTTTGGGTTTTGGGTTTAGGGTTTGGGTTTTAGGTTTAGGGCTTATGGTTTAGGCTTTAGAGTTTAGGGTTTAGTGTTCAAGGATTGGGATTCAGAGTTTAGGGTTTGTGGTTTTGGGTTAATGGTTTAGTGTTAGGGTTTCGGGTTTTCAGATTTCGGGTTTAGGGTTTTGAGTTTATGATTTAAGGTTTAGGGTTTAGGGTTTAGTGTTTAGAGTTTGGGATTATGAGTTTAGGGTTTTGGATTTAGCGTTTAGGATTTAGGATTTAGGGTTTACGGTTTTGGGTTTAGGGTTTACGAATTATGGTTTATGGTTTAGGGTTTAGGGTTTAGGGTTTAGGGTTTGGAATTTAGGGTTTAGGGTTTTGCTTTTAGGGTTTGGGGTTTAGGGTTTAGGGTTTAGGGTTTAGGGTTTAGGGATTAGGATTTAGGGTTTAGGGTTAAGGGTTTTGTGTTTATGGTTTAGGTTTATGGGTTTGGGGTTTGTGGTTTAGCATTTAATGTTTGGGGTTTAGGGTTTGGAATTTAGGGTTTAGGGCTTGGGATTGGGATAAGGGCTTAGGGTTTTGATTTCAGAGTTGAGGTTTAGGGTTTAATTTTTAGTGTTACGAATTTATGTTTTAGAGTTTTGGGTTTTTGGTTTAAAGTTTTGGTTTAGGGTTAAGTGTTTAGGGTTTAGGATTTAGTGTTTTGGGTTTTAAGTTTGGGGTTTAGGGTTTAGGGTTGATGGCTTATTGTTTAGGGTTTGGGTTTTGGTGTTTGGGATTTAGGGTGTAGGGTTTTGCATTTAGGATTTGGGGTTTACGGTTTAGGGTTTAAGGTTTAAGGTTTATGGTTTAGGGTTTAGGGTTTGCTATTTAGGGTTTAGGGTTTAAGGTTTAGGGTTTGGAATTTATGGTTTAAGGTTTTGAGTTTATGGTTTAAGGTTTAGGGTTTATAGTTAAGTGTTTAGGGTTTTGGATTTAGGGTTTTGGGTTTAGGGTTTAGGGTTTAGGGTTTAGGATTTAGGGTATGGGTTTGGGGTTTAGGGTTTGGAATTTGGGGTTTGGGTTTTCGGGTAAAGGGTTTTGGGATTAGGGTTTTCTGGTTTGGGTTTAGGGTTTAAGGTTTCCGTGTTGAGCTTTAAGGTTTAGGGTTTGGGATTGTGGTAAGGGCTCAGGGTTTGGAATTCAGGGTTTAGGGTTTAGGGTTTTGGATTTATGGTTTAGTGTTTTGGGTTTATGCTTTAAGGCTTTGGGTTTAGGGTTTGGGATTTAGGTTTAGTTTTTGGTGTTTCGGGTTTAGGGTTTATTGTTTATGGTTTTGGGCTTGGGCTTTGGAATTTAGGGTTAGGGTTTTGCAGTTAGGGTTTATGGTTTACGATTTCTGGTATAAAGTTTATGATTTAGGATTTGAGGATTACTATGTACAGTTATGGATTTTTTATTTTGATTTTAGCGTTTAAGGTTTAGGGTTTTGGGTTTTGGGTTTTGGGTTTAGGGTTTTGGGTTTACGATTTAGGCTTTCGGGTTTGGTGTTTAGGGTTTAGGATTTAAGGTTCAGGGTTTAGGATATCGGGTTTAAGGTTTAGGGTTTAGGATTTAGGTTTTAGGGCTTAGGCTTTAGGCTTTAGGCTTTAGTGTTTAGGGTTTAGGGTTTGGAGTTTTGGATTTAGAGTTTAGGGTTTTGGGTGTTGCGATTAGGGTTTGGGGTATACGTTTATGGTTTGGGGTTTACGATTTATGGTTTACCGATTGGGGTTTGGGGTTTAGTGTTTACAATTTACAGTTTTGAATTTATGGTTTAGGGTTTAGTGTTTACGGATTGGGATTTAGGGATTAGGGTTTAAGGTTTAGGGTTTAGGGTTGAGGGTTTGCGATATAGGGTTTATGGTTTATGGTTTATGGTTTATGGTTTAGGTTTTATGGTGTTTGGGGTTTGGAATTTAGGTTTTAGGGTTTTGGGTTTTGGGTTTTGGGGTTTAGGGGTCTAGGGCTTGGGGATTGAGGTTCTAGGTTTAGCGTTTAGGGGTTGTAATTTTGGGTTTAGGGTTTACGGTTTGGTATTTTTGGACTAAGGGTTTAGGGTTTTGTGTTTAGGGTTTAGGGTTTGGTGTTTAGGGTTTAGGGTTTAGGTTTGGGGTTTAGAATTTAAGGTTTTAGGTTTTGGGTTCAAAGTTTAGGGTTTACGATTTACGGTTTAGGGTTAGAGTTTTGGGTTTATTGTTTAGGGATTAGGTGTTTAGGGTTTAGGGTTTTGGGTTCATTGTTTAGTGTTTAGGGTTTTGGGTTTGTGATTTAGGGTTTTGGGTTTGGGGATTAAGGTTTAGGTTTTGGGATTTAGGGTTTAGGGTTTTGAGTTTATGGTTTAAGGTTTAGAGTTTCGGGTTTAGTGTTTAGTGTTCGGGATTTAGAGTTTTGGGTTTTTGGGTTAGGGTTTAGGATTTAGGATTTAGGGTTTAGGCCTTAGGGTTTTGGGTTTAGGGTTAAGGGTTTAGGGCTTAAGGTTTAGGGTTTGGGATTTAGTGTTGAAGGTTTGGGGTTTATGGGTTAGGGTTTAGGGTTTAGTGTTTAGGTTTAGGGTTTGGGGTTTGGGGTTTAGAATTTAGGGTTTAGGTTTAGCATTTAGGGTTTAGTGTTTAGGTTTTAGGGTTTAGGGTTTTGGATTTAGGGTTTACGGTTTAGATTTTGGGGTTTAAGGTTTAGGTTTTTGGGTTTAGTGTTTAGGGTTTGGGGTTTATGGCATAGGGTTTTGTGTTTAGGGTTTGGGGTTTAGGGTTTATAGTCTACAGTTTTGAATTTAGGTTTTACGGTTTAGACTTTGGGGTTTAAGGTTTGGGGTTGACGGTTTACAATGTTTGGTTTAGGGTTTAGGGTTTGCGAATGGTGTAAGGGCTTAGGCTTTGGAGTTCTTAGTTTCGGATTTGGTGTTTATGGTTTAAGGTTTTGGATTTAGAGTCTAAGGTTTTGGGTTTATGGTTTAAGGTTTAGGGTTTAGCGTTTAGGGTTTCAGATTTAGGGCTAAGGGTTTGGGGTTTAGTGTTTAGGGTTTAGGATTTAGGCTTTGGAGTTTTCGAGACATACTTGCAAATAATGCCGGGTATTTCTGCTTCATGTCCTCCTCACCTTCCCAAGTCATTTCCTGCGTCGAAGCGTCTTGCCATAACACCTTGACTAATGGAACGGTCTTACTCCGGAGTTGTCTTTCCTCAAACTCTATGGTCTTTATAGGGATTGAGGGATATGTTAAATTTTCTTTTAATTCTATTGGCTCAGTCCTCAGCACATGTGAAGGGTCAGAGACGTATTTTTGAAGTTGAGAGACATGAAAGACATTGTGGAGGTAGAACAATTTTGGTGGTAATGCTATTTCATATGCCACGGGACCAATTCTCTTACGAAATTGGTATGGTCCAATGAATCGCGGATGCAATTTCCGTGCTTTCAGTGATCTGCCAATGCCTGTCATCGAAGTTATTTTGACGAATACATGGTCTCCCTCATTGAATTCTAGGGATTTTCTTCTCCTATTAGCATGATTTTCTTGCCTTTGCTTGGCAACTCTCATTTTTTCTTTGATCAGACGGATTTGGTCCTTAGTCTGACAAACTATATCTGTCCCTAACACTCTTTCTTCCCCAATCTCAGTCCATCATAAGGGTGACCTACACTCTCTCCCATAAAGGGCTGCATAAGGTGCCATGCCTATACTAGAATGGTAACTATTGTCATAGGCAAATTCTACCAATGGCAATTAAGCATCCCATGTGCCTTCTTGCTCAAGTGCACAAGATCGAAGCATATCCTCGAGAGTTTGAATAGTTCTTTACGAATGGCCATCTGTCTGAGGATGATATGTTGTGCTAAACCTTAGTTGTGTTCCTAAAGCCTTCTGTATGGCTTGCCAGAATCATGAAGTGAATCTGGGATCCCTATCGGACACTATGCTAGTAAGCAGTCCATAAAGCCTCACTATCACTCGGATGTACAGTTGGGCTAACTTCTCTAAAGAAAAGGTGATTTTGATGGGTAAAAAGTGAGCAGACTTCGTGAGTCTATCCACAATTACCCAGATAGAGTCATAGTTTGAAGGGGTTCGGGGTAATCCTACCACAAAGTCCATGGTGACTTGTTCCCACTTCCATTCAAGTATGTCTAAAGGTTGTAGCATTCATGGGGGTTTCTAGTGTTCTATCTTAATTTGTTGACAAGTTAGGCACTTACATGTTCTATAATGTTTTTCTTCATCCCTGGATACCAGAATCTCTTCTTAAGGCCTTGGTACAGCTTGGTTATACCAGGATAAACAATGTATAAGCTCCTATGGGCTTCTTCTAGTATCTTCTTTCTTAGGTCGGAGTCATTAGGGATTACTATTCTCTCTCTAAACATGAATACTCCGTCCTCGGCTTCATGGAATTCTTTTTGGTTCCTCAGGGCAACTAGGGTTTCATCCTTCACTTGAGCTTCCTTAATTTTGGCTCTAAAGTCGCATTCAATCATAAACTCACTCATTTATAACTTATTTTGAACCACAACCGTATTCAAACCTAAATCTCTAAATTTTTCTATTAGCTTCATTTCTTCAACCATTAAGTGGGCTATTTGTACTGACTTCCTACTTAGAGCATCGGCTACTACATTAGCTTTGCCCAGGTGGTACTTCAGCTCAAAATCATAATCCTTTAACAAATCTACCGTTCTCCTTTGTCTCATATTCAACTCCTTCTAATCAAACAAGTACTTAAGGCTTTTGTGATCGCAAAAGATTGTAAACCTAACTCTCTAGAGTAAATCTCTCCAAATTTTTACCGCAAAGATCACAACCGCTAACTCTAAGTCATGGGTAGGGTATTTCTCTTCATTTGGCTTAAGTTGGCGTGATGCATACGCTACCACTTGCTTATTCTGCATAAGCCCACAGCCAAGTCCTTTCTTTGAGGCATCAATGTATACCTCGAAAGGCTCTGAGGGGTCAGGTATGGTGAGTACAGGAATGTGGTCAATTTATCTTTCAGAGTTTGAAAACTCTCTACGCACTCTGCTGACCATTTGAAACGGGTATTCTTACGAGTTAACCTAGTCATAGGAAGGGCAATTTGGGAAAATCCCATGATAAACCTCCTATAATACCCAGCCAATCCTAGGAAACTCCTAATCTCAGTTACTCTTTGTGGTCTCTCCCAATTCTTAGTGGTTGTCGGTCTTGCCAGGGTCTTCAGCCACGCCTTGTTTATTGATCACATGCCCTTAAAATTTCATATCCTCTAACCAAAATTAACATTTTTCCAATTTGGCATACATCTGTTTCTCTTGCAGTACTTGCAACATCAATGCAAGATGTTCTTGATGTTCTTCTTCACTCCTCGAGTAAATTGGAATATGGTCAATGAACACTACGACAAAACGATCTAGATAAGGTGGGAAGATGCGGTTCATATAATCCTTGAATACTGCAGAGGCATTGGTAATTCCAAATGGCATCACTAGGAAATCATAGTGGCCATAACTCGTTCTGAACGCAATCTTCGAGATATCCTCTTTTCTAATCCTAATTTGGTGGTATCCTGACCTTAGATCAATCTTACAGAATACATTCGGTCCTCGCAATTGATCCCATAGGTCATGTATACGGGCCAAGGGGTACTTATTCTTGATGGTCACCTTATTTAACTGCCTTCTTCTTCACAAACTGGACTGGGGCTCCCCAACGTGAGACACTAGGTCTAATAAACTCCTTCCTCAGCAAGATGTCTATTTGAGCTTTCAACTTTTGCAACTCAAGTTGAGCCATTCGGTACGGTGTAATGGATATGGGTCCCGTTCCTGGCAGAAGATCTATGGTAAACTCTATGTCTTTCTCAGAGGATAGTTTGAATATCTTTTCAGGGAAAACATCACTGTAATCCATAACTACTGGGAGCAAACTAATTCTTTCCTTTAGACTCAAAATTCTATGTTTACTTTGTCTAGATATACAGGCATTCAAGTAGATCACAGATTTAGCTGCACAATCTAACATAGCACGATTCTTAAACAGCCAATCCATCCCTAAGATAATGTCTATAGTGGTCATATTCAAACAGACAAGATTGGCATGAAATAATTTAAAATTTATCTCAATTGAGCAATTTAAACAAGTATGGGTAGTAATCAAACTCTTCCCCAAAGGGGTTGAGACATATAGTTCATGCAATAAGGGTTCAACAGGTAGGTTTAAAGTATTAACACACAGTTTAGAAACAAAAGAATGTGTGGCTCCTAAGTCAATAGAATTTTAAATTTCATGTTTTGAATCTTACTTGTTCCCTCTATGAGATCCTCAGCCTGGCAATTGACATCTCCATCCAGAGCATACACCCTTCCAACAGTTGGTGTTTGAGATCCACTCACAGGTTCCTTCGCCTTGCACACTCTTGCGAAGTGTCCAGGGTTTCCACAACAATAGCAGTGGTTGCTTCCGTAGAGTTGATTAGGATAATGGTTTCCTTTACACTTAGAACAATGAGGACGGTCCACTGTAGGGGTGGGCTACTGGTATTACCTTGGACAGGTTTGAAGTTTCCTCTCTTCACATTATGGTTGGTTTGGGGTTTTCTAGTGAATTTCTAGGTCAATGCGGCCTTATCAGTGAGGTTCTAGCTAATTATGTGGCATTTGTTCACTAACTCCGCATAACTTTTAATCTCCATCGGAGCTACTTGAGATTTTATATTTAGGTCTAACCTGGCTTCAAATTGAGCTGCCTTCCAAGCATCATCAGGCTGAAGTCTTAAGTAGGTTGAGAACTTGGCAAGTTCCTGAAACATTGCCAAATACTCCCCAAAAGGTTTTCCTTTGTTTTAACAGGAGGAATTCAATCTCTTTTTCTTTGTTCACAATTTTGGACAGTGTTTAGCTAAAAAGGTTTCCCTAAAGGCTGCCCAAGGGGAATATTCCTACCCTCGAGTAACTGTGTGGCTCCTTACCTCCAGTACTCTGCTTCGCCCTGCAGTTGATAGGCTGCAAAGGCTACTTTCTGTAGATCAGGGGTATAAAGTATATCAAAAAGTTTCTCTAATACCTGTAACCATTCCTCAGCTACAATTGGATCATAGGTACCCTTGAATACCGGAGGCCTTACCTACTGGAATTCAGTGCATGTCAGGCGATTACCCACTTGGTGCCCAATGTCTTGATGCTCATGATTCGGGGCATTATGATTTTCCTGGGTCAGGCGGAGTACCTCTGTGGTGGCTGAGGCTTGGTCCCTCATTGCCTGTGTCATGTTCTCAAATGCATGCATCATTTGACGAATCATGTCACTTTCAGGTTGCCTATTGTCAGCATTTCTC